>JAOWBL010005490.1:0-10190 GCA_028564865.1 Zenarchopterus dispar
AGAGATAGATAGATAGATAGAGAGAGAGAGAGAGAGAGAGAGAGAGAGAGAGAGAGAGAGAGAGAGAGAGAGGGCAGAATGAAGTCAGAAGTTAACTTCATATGGCACAATACCATGACAGCTACAAAAGATGTTATGACCATGGATGAAAGAGATAGAAAAAGGAAGAGAGACAAGAGAGACAAGGAAACAAAAGGGGGTCGTGTGAGTCTTAACATCATCAATTCATGCTCGAGGCCTTTCTGTTGGACTGTCTTGTAAACATCAAACTGGACCATAGACTATGATTTCACACAACACGGGAGAGATCAGGAGTGTGTAAATGTACGTCACGCGTGAGCGGCATCAAAGATACTGGCCAGAAAGAAAAGAAGATAAAGACTAAGAGGCACCCCTCCCTCAACCATCAATACCTCCACCACTACACACACAAACATGCAGAAAGGGCACCCCATGTATCTTATTGACCTTACTCCGTGTGACTGGCCTGAAAAAGGATGTATCGTCCTTCAGAACAAGATAGACTAGCAAGAAAGTGTGCAAACAGTAGCTGCACCTCCTAGGGTGTGTTTTATTATTCCCAGCAAGGGAGATTTCTAAGCAGCATTTGTTGCCAGAGCAGTTTTATAAGTTCCTATGGGCATTTCACCACTTTTTCCATTATTAAAACACATTTCCTATTCAACATCCAAACTCAACACAACAGATTTCCATCAATAAATCTGTGTTTTAAACGCCTTCTCATCAAGCCAACAAAGGCAGGGTACTGGCACCAAAACTATATCTATTTCCAGTTTTACATGACTATTGACTTACCACAGCTTAAATAACAGTCAAATAAAGTGAAACCTGAAAAACCATTAAAAATGTCAAGAAAGTGGATTCATTGTTCATTCTGAGGTGGGATAGACAGAAAAAGGTCACATTTGTGTATTTCAGAAGGTTTCTTGATGAAAATGCAGGCAAACTTTTAGTTATAGATTTTAAATATCACTTGGGTTTTGTTGTGTATTAATACACTATTATTTAAAGAAATAATTTTGAACAATATCCATTCTTGTCTTTGGAAAACTTATTAAAAGTTTTGATTCATTTCAGTTGCTGATGACTGTATCTCACTAAAACCACACAGTTGGATGTGATTCAGAAAAGGTTCAGCTACACTGAAGAGAAGTTAAAATTCACCCTGGCCAGCGTTATTATTCACAAGCAAGTTATAAAATAAAAGATCATAGTCTACTCTTTCCATAGTAGTAATAAGTTAAACATAGCAGGAAATATATAACTGTTATTTCTATTAAAGTTTTTCCAATAATAAATAATATATGCTTTGCTTTAAAGAATATTCCCAAACAGTGCTGGACGATGACTCATTTGAGTTCAGGGAGATCCAGGACATTTCAATGTTTCAGGTAGAGCCCTTAAATGATCATCAGATATGATACACCACATGACTCACCCAATTAGCTTCCCAAAAGTCATTGCATTTGAAGTTGCTTTCTGTTCCGACATGGAACTGGACTTGTGTTCACGGTAGTCTTTCAGAGTGTTGCAGCGTTAGTCAAGCCTGTTGACCCAAACTGAAACAAGTCAACAGTCTATTACAATGATTTTGAAGTGACCATGGACATAAATTCTTGCTGTTTCTTACAGAGCATAAAATGGTTTTGGACTGTAAGGAGAGTCCAGTTACCTAGATATGACTTTTTCATCTTAGTACAGATAGATTCACTGGTAGGCAATGTTAGAAAGGTTTCTCTATCGCGCCTAACATATACTAAGCGAATGGTTACTTAGCCACAACATGAAAAGTAATACTTGTGGACTGAGTAACAACAACCATCTCAATATGTAAGGTTTTAAGAAACTTACATATTAAGATGTAATATGTATTCATCTGCTGCTACTTTTAACAGTACTACACACTTCAACAATGCTGCAGATGAAATCCACTGCTCCTCGTACAAACAAAACTCCCTGGCCAAAACCGCCTGAACCAACCAAACCACTAAATCTGCCCAAAACAGCTGGAGGAACACAATTTCTTCCTCAGCCATCAGCTTTTTTTTTTCTTTAAACCCTCATCACTTTTCTCTACCACTGCCTCCACCTCCAGCTCTGACTCAGCTCCCACCTCTACGACCTGGCATGAGGTCAACCAGTGGAGACATGATTTGAATGGGTTTTTTACAAAACAGATGCACAGACAAGGGGAAAGAATGAAAGGGAGAGTGATAATGGGGTGATAGCAACAGCACTTGTCTATCAAGATGAAGGTAGGAGATAGATGCAATGTCTCATCGTAAAGACAGAAGATGTACATCTAATAAAATGAAAAGGTTTTATTATGGCATTTATATGCCATATTGCCAAGAAAACAATTCAGCGGGATTAGAAAAAGCAGTGAGCTGCACACAGCTTGATGCTTCACTGAGATGGTATACTTACACTTTACAGGACAGCTCTAAAACTGTCTTCTACAATAATGTAGGATGCATGGCAGTATATTTTGTAGTGCTCTAAACCAGGAAGCTGACCTATAATAACCCATGAAACTGGAGACGGCATTTTCTTCTTGGCACTCAGCACGCAGATGCATCCAGTGCACGGAGGTTGCAATAACCCAAACAGGTAGAGCTCTAGCCATTTAGCTTGTAACTGCTCTTTCATTATGATCTAAAAAATATGATTGTAAATAGGTAGATTGCTACATTTCTTTTTAATTACTGCTTCTTCAAAAAAGGTATACTCACTAAAGAAAAGCCAGTAAAAGGATGAGTCCAGGCAAACCAGAAAAGAAATGAGACTAGAAAAAGGTGACAGAGATGCAATAGTTTTTCTTTCTTTTTTTAACTGCTTATGAAAGTTACATAGTATGGGGTGTCTTTCTTGTAAAGAAAGAGTTTGTTTAATTAAACTCAGAACTTGGAGAACCTTAACTCTTTTCTTTTAAGTTGTGACATAAAAATGAGAGCCCACAAGGCAATTATCAGGACACAGAAAAAAAATAAATAAATGAAAGAATTTTCTGTTTCTCCTGAAATCCTACATTGTTTAAACTCTTCTTCCTTTCACGTGACACAGTGTGCAGCAGTAACATAACTACACTACATTTGCAGTAGATATCATTTGCTTCACAAAAAGAAGCCAAAAAGGTTAATAATTGCTGCGTTAGAAGATATTTCCACTTAAGCTGAATTAACTACATGGAGACAATATTAGAACTAATAAAGTAATGCTTTTCAAAAGACATCAACAATATACAATGTAATTTATCTACACTTGTTTATAACTGCTGAAAATTAGTTCATAAACATTCTCACTTTTGTCCTCTAATTTAATATTTCACATAAGCACACATTCGCTGTGCTTCCCAAGATCTCTAATTGTCAGAGCATATTAAAGTTGGTATTACATCCTCTGGTGTTTTGTTTGCTGTTATTTTATAAGCTAAATTATCTGTGAAATGAAATTTGTTTTTGGTGTGACGCCGGCGCCAGGCCGCTGTAATTCAATTACACAGTAAGGACAACGGTAGGTAAATGGTTACAGAAATTATTTCTTGTTCTGTTTCGTCTCTGTTTCATTTTTCCCTATTTTCCCGTTCTCCTGTTGTTGGCCTGTCTGTGCAATTCCTCTTGTAAAGCAGCATGAAAATTAGACCACTACTCCCCACAGAGATTAAAGCGGGAAGATAAAGAGAGCAAACACTGGGGAAAAAAAAGAAATTTTGTACTTATCGCCACCATACTTTACATTCCCACATCCTCCTGCTACACATGGAAGTCATTTCCACGTCGTACAACAATTCCTCTTAGATGAGCTCAATTCTCTGTTTTCTTCAAGAGGTCAATGCTCACACCAACATCCCATCTACCTCTAAATGATGCTGCCTGTTTCATACTTCTGCTTGTGGGATCATCTATTTGACAAAGATCTTTCGGATAAACAGCTGCTGAGTCCCATCAACCCCAGCTTTAATGACATGAGATGAACAACAGGGACACGTTTAACCTTACAACCTCACTGTATCTTGTTGTTTAATGAAGTAGCAGTGGCTGCTTTGCTCTTCAAATTGTTTTTACGTGCCTCGGGGATAAGGGTAGATCTTAATTTTCCTGCCTACAACGACGAAAATAGTTCTCAGGCACAGAACATCAACACGGTGAGATAACAATGGAGGTAAAGCTTATTAAAAAAACTTGGTCCTTTTTACAATAAAGTACTGGGATAACCTTTAAGAACAGTCACCCATGGCTCCAGAGCTCCACAACATACTCATTTGTAGGCATGACAGTCACATTGGAGGATGTGCAAATCAATTCAAACACACTGGGCCAAAACTTTTTTGCTGCTTGGCACTAAAGAAAAGCTCAAAAGGTTTGTTTTTTTACATAAATAATCGACAAAATCTAAAGGCTCTGTCTGACATGCAGTCCAATTTACAGATTTCTGGATAAACAAATATATTTTTTTAATTGCATTTTGCTTGCAGTGCACAGTGTGTTGCCATAGTGAGTGATGGGCAGGGTCTTTGAGCACTAACACTGTCGGGAAAAACACAGAAAAGGAAGACAAAAGGATAAAACTTGTCAGATGCATGGAAATATTTTGACACAAGAACAAAGGCTGTTAACCAAAAACAGCGCTTTCTCTGATGTGTGCGGCAGTTGTTCCAACAAGATGAGACGACTCCAGATCTAAAAAGTATCATCCAAAGACAGAGAGAGAGAAACCTTTAGACATGTTAGATCAGTGACTTTAAGTTGAACTGAAGGAAGAGTATTACTGTATATGAATGCAGCTGCATTGTCAAAACACTGACTTTCCCAGCAGCTGTAAGAACCTGCTCTAATCTTTATTTTGTAAAGGTTTTTTTTTTTACAATAGGAAGTATATTTTCAGCTCTTCTTTGTGGAATTCCTTGTAATTTTATACAGTTAGTACCCCTCTTTGTTCTTCAGATCGTCATCCTGTTTCATGACCTGATATAAACTAAACTTTATCTGTTGAATAGACACCTCCACATTTGCCCCTAGAACAGGACTCTTCAAGCCAGGTTCTCGGGATCTGTTGTCCTGCATGTTTTAGATGCTTTGCAGCTCTGGCACACCTGATTTAAATTAATCAATCACACCTCATTCTAATGAACAATTGTCATCAGCTGATCATCAAAGTCTACAGAACTGTGTTAATGAGACAGTCGTTTGTATCAGGGCGCGCAGAAGCAGAGAAACATCTAAAACATGCAGGACCATGGCCCTTGAGGACTGGAGTTTGAGACCCCTGCTTTAGAATATTCCGCTGTGAAAAGGATTCATTGTCAACACTTTGACTCAAAGGTGTCCAGGTTCCATGGCTGAAAAGCAATCCTCCTCCATCACCATGCTCAAGAGTGGGTGCCAGGCATTTCTGTTGAATTTCTGTTTGGGCAAACATGACTTTGGGCATTCTTGTCAAACAAGTCCACTTTGGTCTCATCTGCCTGTAAGACACCGTTCCAGAAGTCTTGTTTAGATCCAGTTTTGTGAACCTCGAATGCATTGTTCATTTTAAACAAAAGAGGAAATCTATCTCTGCTTGAAAATAAAACGATTGCCTCACCTGGCAATCTTTTCATTATTTCTTTTGTTTTTGGCTTCACTTCTGTTACATAAATAATGGTGCAGTGGGGAAAAAAAAACAAAAGAAAAAGCTAGGATTCATTGTTTGTTTGAGGTTGTATGTTACAAATTCAGAGACCCACCATGATCAGGAGGTGTACATGAAATCAAAATGGAACTGAAAAAAGTGAATACTACTCTGTGGTAAAATGTAGGGAATATTAGAAATAAAAAATGTAGATCTGGAAAATCAATGATGACTTATTAACTGTTAATTTTTTTTTTTTACATTTACCAGATGTTAATCCTTTTGTTTAAACAAAGGAAATGATTTTAACTAAGGTAGTGGAGCAAGAAGTTGCAAGCTAAACCTTAAATATTACAATTCAAAAGCCACCTGCGACATTAAAAAAAATGCAACTCAAGTTATTCATTTTTGTTGAGGAAAAATAAGCATGTCAACATGCTGAGGTGTGCGACGTAAACGCAGCTCAGAGACCGCCAGTCTAGCCATGAGAACACTTGGTCTGCTGTTACCGACAATGTGAGGATGCAGATACTGCCACGCTAACCTCACCAGCCTATGGGCTCCACTAACATTCTTAAAAAGAAAAATAAATAAATAAGGTAAACTGAGAGAGGTCCATTATATTTTTCTTAATTATTTTTACATTCAAAAGACCCCCAACAAACATCCTTTTGCACATTTCATATTTACCTTGATTTCTACGGTAGCCTTGTGGTCCAAGTCTAGTAGCAAATTATTTTGGCTATGATAAATTGCGCTCCCTGCTGGTGCCTTGGGAACAGTGAAGTTCAGCGCATTGCTTCAAGACATTCTCATATCGATCACGTTCCACATGATCAAAAAAATCTTAGTGATCAGTTGTCAATAGTTAATTAATAATGCCCATCCCTAGTAAAAAAGTTAAAAAAAATGTAAGTTAAAATATTTTATTAAATTTTAAAGCTTATGTTAAGTCCAGATATCCCACAGAAGTTAAATACAATTAAGACTAAATGCTATGTGTGACATTAATGAAGATAATGAAAAAAGAACACAACTAAACAAGTGCTACCACTGCTTTTTTTTTTTTTGTCACATCAAGCAACAGCTTTCAGCCATGCAGATTTCTCTGAACCGTTTCTGTCCGTAACACCCTGGGAGCGTATGTAAAGCAATAACAGCAGTAATGCCATCATTCTGCTGAGCAGTTGGAGCAGCTTTCCGTTTTATATGTCACCAACCTATTTTGAGAAATCATTTACTTAAAGCATTACATTAAGATGATATAACAGGCAGGCGATGACAGCTTGTGTGTTTGACTAAGAAGCTCATAAAAACCGAAGCCACAGGCGTCATTTAAAGCAAATACCGTTTCCTGAAGAAATGAAGGATTTAAGCTCACCTGTGCAAACAGAAAGGGTAAAAGAAGCAGGAAAGAAGAAAATAGCAAGAGAGGGAGAGAGAGAGTGAGTGGCTGGCACACAGGAATAGCTTAACATCCATCCAAACATGTCGGATCACAGACAAAAGTATCGCTGGAGTGGCAGGCAGCGAAAACAATGAGATTTAAACTGAGCCTCGACAATATGTGTACTCTGTAATAAATGTTCCTCATGTGTTGTCTCAAGTCGTACAAACAGGCTTCCTTCTTTCTGACAAGACAGCTGGAGTCAAAGAAAAATGAACAAGAGCCTCACTTTCTCACTCCAACATCCTCACTAACTGCAAATAAAGTAACCCATAATCCCATAAATCATCATGTGCAGTGAAAATTGCCACTGCCAAACTCACTTTGCGCTGCTTGACTATGCCAAGTGACAGTATATCCGGGGAACAGGCTCAATAAACAATGGTGTTTGGTTCCATGATGACTTTATAATTAGTGTCAAGGCACAGTGAAATATTTGAGGCGATAGCACAATCTTTAATCTGAAAAAAGAAGGGGGGAAAAGAATCACGTGGAGCTTCTTTAGCTTGGCGAGTATCCGAGTGAACTGCAATACTTGGTATTATAAAAGAGAGTTTGATTAAATGAGCTTTTTGCCTTGGCAAACCCTGGATAGATAGATAACACATTTAAATTCAGTGTGTATTATTGAACAGATTAATTAGTCATCCAGAAATCACACTCGCTTCAATAGAGGCACTAAATTGCCACTAACTGCAAGGTGAATCATTAAAAATTAAAAGAAACTTCTTTTATTTATTTTTTCAAAAAAAGTCCCTTCTGACACCAATGGCTAAAAGAAAAAGCAACTGAGTAACAGAACAGCCAGTAGACCGTATTTCTAACTGTGGGAAAAATGTTGTGTATCACTATCTGTAACAAGTGGCCATTTTTTCCCTAATACTGTTAACAATAAAAGAGGGGATAGAAATGAGCATCTACCAAATGTGCGTTATTTTGCGTAGTGACAGGTCGATTTAATCAACCTCTTTGTACACTGTAGTGTTCTGCCTGTGTGGGTCAGAATCAAATAAAACAAACAGTTTTACTTTTATAACAAAAAACCCTGAAAGTAGCACAATCATACAATATGGATTTAATGGGCAGTTTAGGTGCTGGGATGAAGGAAAAAAAAAAACTCTGTTGTAGAGCACCGCTAGCATCATTGAGTCTTTTGAATTGTAGTGATTTATATTCAAACACATTGTAAAATTTTATAGCATCATACTATGTGTAGGCCTACTTGTTACCAACCAGATGAAATAATCAGACATCCCACGTCTCCTGGGGGCTCCGGGAGTCTCCCTTATTTCCCCTAATCCCCCCAAAATAAATTGAGTCTCCCATCAATTGTGCAGTCCATCAAATCTGTTTTGCAATTGTGTGTCGGAGAGACCAAGTGACAGATTTAGTCTCAGAAAAGCATCCTCTCTCAGGTTTTATCATTAACCTTTTATATATTTAAGTCCTTTTATAGTCAAGTGACTTGCATGCTGTGGTGAATCTAACAGGTGCCATTCCTTTTTTTTATGTTAAATAAATGTATAAATGAAATGAGACAGACATAAATGAAAGAAACTAGTCTACTCTGGGCTATGTTCAGACCTATGGACATTGGAGCAGTGGGCTTTTTAATCATGCTATGGAGCATATGGGCTGTCAGACCAAATGTTTGTCAGCCCAGTGGGAATTCATTGGAATATCGGGTCGATGAGAACTCCTGCAAAGGGACGACCGCTTCGAGATTACGAATAGCAATGCAAGCAAGGTGACGAGATCTATCTATCATATTTTTAACTGTCACAGGCTACTATGACACTCAACTCATGTTACACACAAGGTGATTTTTTAAAGAGATTTATGGGTCATAGATAAGAGGTAGGTACAAAATTGTAAATATCAGATAATTGATGCACAAAGCAATCAGGTATTAATTAATCCAACATTCCAGGTAGTTCGTTTATAAATTTCCAAAAAGTTTGTTACAATAAAAAACAATTCTGTCAGTACGAATAAAGTAATCCAAATGCTGAATACATTCCAGTTCTGTGCCATCCAACTCTAAATTTCCCCCATAAATCCACTGTAAAAGCCTTTGGTTTCTACAAAACAAATCAAACCACAAAACAAGAAGGAATGATGGCGTACCTTTAGTAGTCTGCAAAAAAGCGTAGATCTCATCAGCTGAGGCAGATCCTCTATGAAGTGAATCATTACTCCTGAAATGTGCATTTTTCTGTCATCTGTCAGTTTCGATAATCTAAATATGCTCAATTTACTGCTGCTGCTCCTGATGGTGGTGATGATGATGAGCAGTGGACATCATGGCTCAACTGCAAACTTCTCCACTTCCTCTTTCGTGTTCATGACCCCCCCAAAAGTTCACATCACATCCACTTATTAATTTCAGTTCACACACTATAAAAGTATGAAGAGAATATATAAAACTAAGAGTAGCAAAAAAAAAGAGAGAGAAAGAAAGAAAGAAAATGGGTGACTGGTAGATTTTGAAATCCATGTACCAAAAAGTTCATTTCTATGCCTGGATACGAGTTGCCACAAGTTTCCTCAAATAACATGACATAACTATTTCTACCCACTACATATTGTGTACTTAAACAAAAAATAGTGTGCAATGTTGCATCCATTGGTTCACCTCTATTTCCATGGATACTCATCAATTTTAATAATATTGTCCGTTGTTGTCACTTGTGTGTAGAGTTAGAAAGAATTGCTTTGAAATGTATTTAATTCTCACGCCACTTAGCTGCCACCACTCTCCTGCCCACTCTGGCCCTCCTTTTAGTGAATCACCCATCTTGATCACTTAGTTTGGGTTTATAGAATTTGGTTTTTTTTCTAATTAGGAAGTTAGAAAACAGCCTAATTTCACATCCACACCACCACATGCAGTTAGGGTTTGGGGTTCTGAGGCTACTTGGCTGTGACCAGCCTGTGGGGTGGGGAGGGTCAACATCTGGGGCAATTGTGGTGGCCATAGTCTCCTTGATTATTCCCTTCCTCCTTTCTCCCCACTATCCCCTCTCTTGCCTGCAAGAGCACTTGACGCTGGTCTGCTGCTGTGTTTGTGTGTCCGTATCCAAGAGACACAAGCATCCCAAGATGCAGTTTT
>JAOWBL010005491.1:0-10188 GCA_028564865.1 Zenarchopterus dispar
AGGATGTTTCTAATTTTGGCAATATTATGGAGATGATAAAAGGCAGTTCTACATATTTGTTTAATGTGAGCATTAAATGACATATCCTGTACCCCTATACTCTGTGCAAAGTATGATTATGACAATCATGAATATTTTTTTTGTTGCTAAATCAAACTGCAAAGTAGTATTAGATGAAGTCATCAGCCTGTTCATACCACCTTTTGTTCTGACTTGATGTGCTGTGTGAAAGGTTTGTAGGTGGCTAAACAGTGAAACAGCCGTATTACCTTGAGATATGGCAACAGAGCTATAATGGAGGGAAATGAGGGCTGTGTGAGTTCATATTGTGGGAAGGTGAAACGGGCACAGGGACGACTGCAAACTCCTACAGCAGATGAAGCTTATCCATCCATGGGGATGGTGAGAGGCGGCCTGGTGGGTTGCTTAACAATAGCAGGGAGGCGAAAAGAAAAATGCAATGGAAAAGGAAACACACCGGTGTCTGACAGCAGCATTCAGGCCAATAAACAAAGAGCTGGACAAATTGTTTTTTAAATTTTGTCACTGAATTTGGGCACTTTTCTTAGTGCCATGTTTTATTCAGCACCAGTCGGAGGCGGTTTTTGATAACAGCGAAGTGGGTGAATATCCAGGGCAAGTTCTGTATTGGGATGCACAAGTGGAGAAAAAAAAACCCAAACCCCTATACTCAGCCCCAGTCAGTTTTCCAGACAAGTGATCATTCAAGTGGACTTATTGCCTTCATGTTAACATAGTGTTGTACGTCTTATAATCTCAGAGCCTATTCTTTGTAGAGAGCTGAATCTTTAGCCACTCTGTTGAAAATCCATGCAGCCAGGGCCAGGACATCATTTTGATGGGCATGCCATGTTGCCGATCACATGTGAGAACAGACGAAGATCATAGCATTATGTGAAAATAGGGAGGTGGAGTGGGCCAGACCCCTTTAAACCTGATTTATACTTGTCCATCAAAGCTGCTCCATAGTGTAGGGCACAGTGTAGCCTGACACGCACCTCTCTCCAAATGCAACAACAGTTCCCACTGACATAGAAAGTAAGAAATGAGATTGGTCAGCTTGGTAGCATTGAATTTTTCTTCTGCATGGAGCAGTTTGAAGGGGGGCTTATTGAAGAACTTTGAAGTTATATTCATTTATACAATACATCATCTCCACACAGTAAAGATAGTCAGAGGGCTCTCACTTCTCGAAAGAAGGTCGCTGTGAATGTTGGTCTGAAAGTCACAGACTGAATGAAGAACTGTAAAAACATGAGAGACAAATACCTTCGCCTCAAGAAAAACATTTTTTTAAAAAAACTAAAAAAAGATTGTCACTGCACAATAGAATCCTCGCTCCTAACTAGTGTTAGGCGCAGTAATTACGGCGCAATGCACAGAGCAATTTGGAACTATAAATGCCAGTGATGGCTCAGGGGCCATGCACAATCTTTTGCCATAGAGAAGCATAAATCAGGCAACAACAAGTATAGTGGTACACAATGAGCACCAGAGAGACAGGGAATTAGGTTTAAACTAACGCACATTGGGGAAAAGTGAAAAGATGGGGAAAAATGAGCGAAAACTGAAAAAGCTGCAGCATCTGTCTGTATTTAACGGAGACGGTAAAACTCATTGCGAAGTTTGTAAAATGCAAATATCTGTCAGAACAGGGCCAATAACAGACCACTTCAGTTGTTCATTCAAGCTAGGAACACCGCTGGAGCCGACTGAATAAACAGATAGAAGGGACTTGATGCTGATTCTGAACTTGGGATTAGGAACCACATGCTTTGTGAAGGCCCACACCAAAGAGAGAATGTTGCCTCTCCCTTGAATCACTGTGAATACACAGCTGGAGAGTGGAAGCGGAATGAAGTAGGGATCACCAGTACATCGTTTTGGATCAATCAGCTTGTTAGAGCAGTTGTTTATAGTGCAGGCACCATATTTCATATAAGCACCGTCTGTGTTTGATCTGTAAGGGGTTTCTTTTGCATTTTCAGATTTGTAATGATGATCTTTGACCTTCCCCATTACTCTGGACCCCAAGAAAAATCTTGCAAAGAGGCCCCAAAAAAACCCAGATACCACTGTGCTGTAGCTCATAGATAAATGTGCACAACTACAGATTAATTTCCTCAATCAAACCCTGTCAGTCCAGTTTGTACTCGACTAGTGGAGAACTGGTTGTTGAGAGTAGCCTTCTTCTTGGCTGCTGTGTGAGCAGAATGACTGATTCCAGATCAGCCTTCAGTGTTTCAGCAGAAAGGATATGTTGAAATAAACACTGCCCAAGACCACTCACAAAGGTTCACTATTTTTACATTCACACTTTGCTAGGAGCTTTGTGGTGGAAATAAAGATAACCTCTTTTTTCCGTGGGAACAAAGGAATTACTGGTTCACCTTTGCTCTTAATGAAGATATGTCACTTTTAAATGACATCATAACATCTCACCCTCCCACTCCCCTATAAAACTGAAATGGCTGTGTCAGAAGTTTTGACTTGGTAATCACTTAAGTCTTCACTGACAAAGAATGTGCTCTCATGCACAGACATGTTAATTTGTCCTCGTGCCACTAACTGCCGTGTCAAAAAGTTCAAGAAAAGAGCAAATTTTTCTTTGGCTTTCTCTGTTGCGGTTATGAAGTCCCACTTTAAGCCAATATCCTAACCTCCTTCTGTATTCAATGCTGTTCTCAAGCACTTTAGAACCATTAAAGCCTATCTCCTTCAGTATCAGAAGTTTTTGAAACTGAAGGGTTGAGTGCCTTGCAGACTTATTAATACTGTAGCTCTCTTCCAAATGAGTCAGTTTATGCTGGGATTAAAAACAATATGATGTAGCCTAGAGTTTAGGTTTCTAAACCAGCCTGGGTTCACAGAAATACAGGAAATCAGCTGAACTTCCTAACTTGACCTCAGATGGGATGGAGGCATCTGTTTTGTTTTTTTTGTGTGTGTTTTTTTAAAAATTTATTTATTTTTTTTTGCTTTAGTTATCTTTATTTGGAAGTGGCTATACAGGACATTTTTCAAGCAGAGATGGAAAAAGATGCTTCAAAGAGGCCTAGCTTTTACTTGAACCTTGACTGCCTGCATGTGGATGATAATCTCTGTTATGGTGTCTTCTGGACCAAATAAGCTATTCTCCTCCCTCAGAGTCACCAGTTTTAAATAATGTGTTAAAATGATGAGTGTTACTGTTTGTGTACCTTTCCTCAGACTCTGTTTTGGTGTCAACAGATAATTTCAAAGTATAACACACTTCCATACATCATTAATATGTTCTCCTTTTTCTGTTCAAGGTCATGAAGGAAGTAGCTTTTTTGTCAGCTGCAGTGACATTTATTTTCAGAAGCATACATTAGAGCCAGCAATTTTAATGCACACAATGGACCTACAATTCAGCTTGACGTCATGTAATTCAGCCTGAATAGATAGCAACACTGTTGAAGCATCAATGCGAGGGGTTCAAAATTTTCCTTTTAATTGTAACTTTGGGGAGTTAATGTTGATTTTTATTTAATGCAACCAGAAAGGGCCAGTAAACAGATCACATACTGAATGTTAATCTTTAAGGTGAATGGAAGAAATTGGACTGTATCTTTTCAAAAACTTAATTTGTTCATCACCTGAGAACAACAGAGACATGAATGTAATATTTTGTCTGTGCAGAAAGACCAATGTGGGGCATTTAGTCAGGGATCATCCACCTCAATGATTCCTATTTCCCTCTCCTGCTACCTTCTGTAAAACTGTAAATTGTTTCTTGCTTTTGCATAAATACAAAACTAAATACATGATTTTAAATCATGGAAGCATTTTTCTGATTTGTAACAAGGTCAAAGATGGGTTCTACAATGTGTGCCCATTGTGTGGATTGCAGAGATCAGAATGGATAGTTGGGCTGCAGTGAGTTAGCATCACGTAGTGCTCCCTCACTGTAAAAAAAAAAAAAGATACCAGAGAAGAGAAGAATCACTGGTAGATTAACAGAATGAGCCAAAGCGCGACCAGATATGACAGGAGATATGATGTGGAATTATGGTACAGAGATGAGGGGAAGCAGAATTCTGCATTTCTGAAGAATTAATAACAGCAGCACATACAGCTTTTACATGAAAGTGTAATAAAGCAGAAATCAGAAGTCTCTCAGCCAGTCCCCTATATCAGTGGACTTTTCTACATGAACAACTTTACATTGATGGGAAAGCCAAGCAAGGGGCAGAGTTGAATCTCATGATGGGATGGCAGAACTTGGGTTGCCAGATGACTGAGAGGATGAGCTCCTTCTAGCACTCAAGTTACACCTCAGTGAGTGGCGCTGACTAGGTGGTGGGCAATGAAGCTATACCCACAAAAAAACAAAAATAGAGATAAGGTGTGTGCATTTGCTGTGTTTTGTAACTTGCTGCATTTCTACCCCTCACCAATCAAATCACACAAAGATCAAAGCCATAACTGTTTGACGCTTTGTGTCCTAAGTTTTCTGAGTGCATCATGAAAATCTGCAAGCATAGTGAAACAGCAAAAGCATGGAGACTGTAGAGGGACTTTGAGGATTCAGATATCACTTGATTGGTCACAAAATTGCAGCAATCCTCTAACAAGCTTAGTGGGCCAAGCCAGCAGACTCCTGGTTTTAAACAAGCTGATTGCTGGGTGGAAGCACGCAGATGCCAGCGAAAGGTAATGAATGAGGAAAAGAAATCCAGTGCTTTCAACCAGTTGTAGACGGTCACCAGTGAATACTGGTGTGTGAAGAATGAGATTATTTCAATTAGTGATTCTTTTCACAGTATGATACAAAGCCAGTATGACTCCTGTTTTGTTTTTAAAACTTTCTGAATTTGCAATAAGAACATCTGACACTGAAAGCTCAGCTTAGACAGGACAATGAATGAATTAATCATCAGATCTGTGGCTTCTTTCAGTCCTGAAGAGCCCTCTAAAAGGACCTGCAGCCCACTTACATGTAGTTAGTTTGTAATTTACTTCCCAAGAAATTATTCTATGTAATGGACAAAGGAATATACAGCACCTTAACTATAGTTGTCACCCCCATCTGTTTTATTTCCCTGCAGTCTTACAATCCTATAAAATAAAACAATCAGACACACAAATCATCTTTATATAGATGAAAGTCTGGGACTTTGACTCTAATAATCTGTCACACACAAATGATATTACATAAGTGTTTATATGCCTTGCATGGTACGAAAGAAAAACTGAAGCTGCTTAAAGCAAACAACATGCAAGAGAGATAGCTTGTGATGAATGTTAATTTGTTGTGACTGAGTCACAGCATCTCATTGTGCTTTCCAAAGAGAGCTTGCAGTTTGCTGCAGTTAAGAGTGTGTTTTGCACATAAACAACCGGGCACATCTGTGAGTGGGAAGGATGTCCACCTGCTGCCACCTGCAGTACAGCTGCAGTACAGCCTAATTTAAAAATACTTTCACAATTTAAAATGCTGCAAAAGTGAGTGATAACCTGAAAAAAGTGCAGTTACAGTTATTATTAAATATGTAATGATAGTATTTCTTAATTTAATAGCACATAATTAATTATTTAATCATTTATAAATCCCCAAATAGAAATGATATTATTGGAAGAAAAAAAATCAAAATTCAAATATGTATGATATGACAAACTGTGGGGCAGGAGGAAGGGTAGTGTGGGGTACGGTTAGGGTGGGGGTGCACTATCATCAAGGACCATCTTGAATGCAATGGCGTCTTGTGCCTGTTGCCCGGTGACAACTGTATTGATGCTGTCACATACTAGATAGTTTGCTAGCAGATCTACATCACATGTCACCCTCTGGGTAATAACCATGCCCCATTTTGGGTGGAAACAAACACCATAAATCCACAAGTGGCAAGTTGAAAACATGAGTGATCTCATGCATAAAAGCAGCTGCATAGCATTCTGCAGATCATGGCACTTCTTTACTGTCTCAAAGTAATTCTCAGCTTTAGTTTTAGTAAAAGTCTACTTTTTCTAACTGCTGTGTCAACCTGCTTCTAGCACTGCTGTATCATCTGGGAATCTCGAGCCTGTGGCTTGTTTATTCAGATGCCTGCAGAGACTGATATCTTTACAGACTGGTGTTGCCAGCTAATCCATTTCAGTTATTTAATGATCTCTTTAATGCAGCACTGACACAGAGCATAACAGTTTAAAGATTAACTAGGAGGTCAACTGCTGACTCTGTTGACTTCACTATTGTGGGCCTGGTCCTTGCAACAGTGTAAGATCATACACTAAGATCTATGTGGCTCCACAGAGTACGCTGCGATACGTTTTCTTGGAAAATGTGACCTAGATTCCCAAAGTTGTAGTGCTGCATAAAATATAAATAAAAACAGAATACAATGATTTGCAAATCTTATATCCCTATAATTTATTCTCAATAGATAGTACAAACCATATCAAATGCTTAACATGCATGAATGTCTAAAGAGCAAAAATAAGGTAAATTTATTGGCAAAAACAAATCTCAAAATAAATGGGGACATGGGATCTAGGAACCTGCTCTCAGTATTTACCACTGCATATTATCTCCTCTTTTTGAAAAAAACTAAAATCCTTGTACACTGCTCAAAAAAACTTAACACTGGACTCCTCACCGGCAGCTCATTACACACTAATTGGCAGACTATTTAAACTACCCTCCACAGACAATCAGTGCGGGATTATTCGCTTTTGTGGCTTCACTTGTGCTTCCAGGGATTCCCTGCCTCCCAGTTTGTACTTCAGCTCAAACCAACCTTGTATTCGTGAGTTTTTGTTTTGTAGTGGTAGACGCCGCTTGTTTGAACTTGTTTTCCCACGAAGGTGGTGTTCCTCAATTAACCTTAGATAGCATTTTGCTAAGAAGAAAATTTCAGTTGCTACTTTGTTTCCTTTCTTTGTGATATAAATTACTCTTTGGAATTACTCTGCGACTGGGTCCTGGACTTTTGCTGTACCGTAACAGCATGATCCCGCCTCCAAAGAACATGGACCAAACCAAGTTGTACAACTTTCAGCGGTTCCTGTCCTCCCAGGCCGCCATGGTGCATTAGCACGACTCATTGCTGAGACAGATGGATCGTCTACAACAGGTCACCACCAATGTCTCGCACCTGGGCGACCAGATGACAGGACTGAGGGATCAACTCACTTCCTCTCTGGGTGCCGCCACTCCCCAACCAGCCGACAACCAGCCAACCGCTCCAGTCCCACAACCCCCATCCCAGCTAGATATTCCGGAGATCTAGGAACCTGCTCTCAGCTTTTACACCACTGTCATTTAGTGTTCTACCAACAACCCCTCACCTACGCCACTCCACAGTCCAAGGTACCATTTGTCATGAGCTTACTCACTGGACAGGCAGCCGCCTGGTCCATAGCTATTTCCTCGCAACAGCCCGACCTAGCTAATGATTACCAAAAATTCTCCAAAGAAATGAAACGAGTCTTTGATCACCTGGTAAAGAGCCGACAGGCTACTAGCCAGCTACTCAACCTACAACAAGGTTCGCTATCAGCAGAATATGCAGTCAGATTCCACGTATTAGCGGCAGAGAGTGGATGGGGAGAGTCCAAGCTTCAGGCTACTTTTCTTAAGGGACTGTCAGGGTAATTAAAAGATGAACTGGTGGTGTGGGAAGAGTGCAATTCACTCAACTCCCTAGTAGATTTAACCATCCACCTAGACAATAGAATCAGGGATAGGGCTAGGGATAGGGCTAGGGAACGCCAGGAAAGTTTGGGGACGCCACCTTTTCCTCTCCCGTGGGAGCAGGATTCTTCTTTGTGGAAAAGAAAGACAAATCCCTACGCCCCTGCATCGATTACACTGGTTTGAATGGTGTTACCGTAGAAACAAATACCCACTCCCCCTCATTGACTCCGCATTCAGCCCCCTGCATTCTGCTTGTGTGTTCCCCAAGCTTGACCTCCGGAATCCCTACCATCTTGTCCGGATAAGAGAAGGGAATGAGTGGAAAACTGCTTTTAATACTCACCTAGGTCATTTTGAGTACTTAGTTATGCCTTTTGGACTTACCAACACCCCACCAGTTTTCCAGTGCTTGGTGAACGATGTATTATGAGACTCCATGAAGGAGCATGTGCGAGATGTTTTAAAAAGACTGCTAGGAAACAAGTTCTATGTTTAGGCTGAGAAATGTGAATTTCATGTACAAACTGTAAGTTTTCTGGGATATGTGATCAAGAAGGGGCAGCTGCGGGCAGATCCTGCCAAGTTGGAAGCTGTTAAGAACTGGCCAGCTCCCACCTGCTGAAAACAGCTACAGCGCTTCTTAAGATTTGTCAATTTCTACCACTAATTTATTAGGAACTACAGCCAACTCACGGCCCCCCTTACTCACCTCACATCTCCCAAAATTAATTTCACCTGGTCTTCAGTTGAACAGTCGGTATTTGACAGCCTTAAAAACATGTTTATTTATGCTCCTGTCCTTGTGCATCCAGATCCTGAGCTGCAGTTCGTGGTCAAGGTTGATGCCTTGGACTCCGGGGTCAGGGCTGTCCTTATGGGGATTGAGAGCTCCTGCCGGTGGTGCTAGTGCTGCAGGAATGGCGACACTGGCAGGAAAGTACTACTCATCCCTTCATCGTTTAGATGGACCACAAGAACCTTGCCTACCTCCGCCCTGCCCACCACCTGAACTCCCGACAGGCCTGCTGGGCCCTGTTTTTGGGCAGATTCCGATTCACAATCACTTACCGTTCAAGGTCTCAGAACGTGAAGCTGGACGTTCTTTGCCATCAGTTTGCCGTGGAGGAGGGGGAGCCCTCTGAGGAAACCATACTGAACCCCAAGTGTGTGCTAGGAGAGATACACTGGCAGGTGGAGCAAGAGGTCCAAGGAGCCCTCCAAGGACAGATGGTTCCTGACGGGTGCCCACCATTGTGACTGTGGCTGATTGTTTGTGCCACAGTCCACCAGGTCATCAGTGCTCTCCTGGGGGCACTCCTCCAAGATAGCCTGCCATCCGGGTGTCCACTGCACCCTAGACCTTATCCAACATTGTTTCTAGTGGCCTTCCTTGGCATCTGATGTCCAGACATTCACCATGGCCTGCACGGTGTGCGCATGAAATAAACCCTCACACCGACCCCTGGCGGGGCTCTTGCAACCCATGCCCATTCCTCTGTGTCCCTGGTCTCACATTGCCGTAGACTTCATCACCGGGCTGCCCCCCTCCGAAGGTCATGACACCATACTCATGGTGGTCGACCGATTCTCCAAGGTGGTCCATTTTGTCACCCTTCCTAAACTCCCCACTGCCTTGGAAACTGGGAATCTGTTAATTACCCATGTCTTCCGGTTACATGGCAAGGGCAACAATCAGACAACTTCCAAAGCTTTTACAACTGGAGGCCACTGATATTTTCCCCTCCTCATCTTTTTGGATTGTTTTTTGTCAGTTTTACATTTGGCTAGGGTCAGTGTCACTTCTGGCAGCATAAAGAGATACCTGGACCCATCAGAAGTTGACCAGGTGATCCAGTTCCTCCAGGATTGCTAGAAGGATTTGTGTGTGTGTGTGTGTGTGTGTGTGTGTGTGTGTGTGTGTGTGTGTGTGTGTGTGTGTGTGTGTGTGGTCTGGTTTTCACCGGTTGTGGGGACAAATTTTTGTTTACACAGCCACTGCATGGGGACATCAAACGTTCAGGGGACCCAAACTGATGTCCCCACAACGGAAACACTGTCGAATGGACGCTGGAGCATCCTAATGTAGGCTAATGGTATTTTTAAAATGTGGCCCATAAGTCACCTTTTTTTCGCAAATTGTGTGTGGGACATGAGCCCACCATCGCCGCCCCAGTGTCGGCCACCAGTACTGCAGCTGCTCCTGTCCGCACACATTACCTCCAAATATGGGAACCCCACCCCCATCAATGCCGGTCCACCAAGACGCTATCTGAACCTCCCTCCACACTGGAATGGATTGAGCTGACCAAGGTCTGCTTAGCCCAAATCATCTGCTTCAATCAGCACAGGGAAGGGGAGGTGGCAAGCATGTCTTTGTCCTCATTTCTGTCGAGGAATGCTTCGGATCACCACCAGGATTTGGACTGGGCACTCTCAGAGGCTGAAAAGAAACTCTGTCGGCACTTCACCAGGATCGTCATAAGGGGAAAGCGAGGCAGACCGGTGCC
>JAOWBL010005492.1:0-10188 GCA_028564865.1 Zenarchopterus dispar
GCATGAAGAAAGAGGTAAAAGCTGAAATCTCTGTTTCTGGTGGCTTCTCCAGCAGGTGACTCTGTTCTGTTGTATTTCTTGACTGGAACTTTAACGTTCACCACCCTCCTTGTTATTTTACTAATGTCTCTAGTGTGCAAGATGAGGAAAAGAAATCAACACACAGGTACAGAAACAAAGACTGACTTTTTTTTTCGTTCTGTGTTCTGCTGAACATGTCTTTTCAATAACACACCATTTTCTGTGTTTCAAAACCAGAAGAAGGGTTTCCAGCTCCCCCCACAGCAAGCACACAGGTAAGACTTGCTTTTCAAATTATAAGTTACATTTGTTTACATTACATGCAATTTTTCATTATTTTCGGGATCCATATTGTGATCTTTACTCTTTAATCTATTTTGTTTCTAGAGTCCAAATCAAGGCACAAACGACCCCCAGTATGCTGCTTTAGATGTGAACCAGCTCAATAGATCCAGAAGACAGAGGAGCAACACCAAGACTGACTGTGTTTATTCCAGTGTACGACAGTAGGACTAAATCTGACAAAATACTCAAGATATCTTTGTTCTGTATACAGGATCAGAACTCAGATCAGATTATATTTTAAAAAATATAATATTGATACAATATAAACACAATTCTTTTTGTGGTTAAAATCGGGTTTTTTCTTTTATTATTACTATTTTTGCCAAAGAAATTGCTGAGCTGCAATGTTTTGGACTTTTTATTGCAAAGGAATGAAATCTGTCCCTGCAGATGTTGTTCACTGCTGATACACTGCTGCTTGTCCAAATGTTCTTTTCCTGCACTCTTGATTCTTTTGTCGACTTACAAAATATAATTAAATAAAAAATAGTGTATGTGTGCGTGTTTTAATTTCTTTATATGATGTCATAGGTGAAAGATTTAATGCCTTTGTGAACCTCAGTTAAGCATATTAAAATACGGTTCTATCCTAACTGTGAACAAGCAGAACATAAATAAATACTTTTCTATTTTCAACCTATATACTCATTATCTGAAGTAACAGTAGCAAGATGGATATTTGTCAGGTTTACACTCTTTTACAATCAATCCTCAGTGATTGTGTTTCACAAAATTGCATTTTACAAAAAAACGTTCCCATGCATTAGTCTTTGCTGCTGAATCCTCACTGACTTCTTCAGTAAAGTTCGAGGTTAATAATATTGAGGAGGATGTGAATTCAATAAGACATTAATATGGAACTCGATGGTGACCCCCCCCACCTCCCCAACCCCTCCCTCTCCTCCAAAAAAAACCAACAAAAAAACAAAACAAAAACAAAACAAAAAACAAGGTTAATTAAACTTGAGGGTGACTCTGTCATTACTGAGCGTGGTCCCATTGCATCAAACTTCATTGATTGGTATAAATCTTCATTCTTGGACATAAATATGTCCAAGATGAAGAAGATGGCGATAGATTTTAAAAAGAACCCCCCTGAACTGTTTTTATTGCAATCAGTAATCACTTCTACTGAAGTTGGGCATCAGTATATATATCTTGGCATTAAATTGATCTTTGACCTTCATCTTAATGCTTGTTAGGAAACAGTTAATCAGCATATGCACTTTTATTGCAAGCTCTTAAGTTTTAATTTTGACAACACTGTCATGAGAATGTTTTACTCTTCTTTTATTGAATCTGTTCTTGATTTTTCTTTTATTTCTTGGTTTGGACTACTCTCTCAATAATAAGAACCAACTGATGGACATTGTGAGACTGTGTGGATGGATCGAAGGTAAACCTGAAATGATCTTAATAAAGGTTAGGATTTTAAAGAAGGCTCAGTCTATCTAGGTTGATCCAAGCCACCCTCCTTTTAATGATATTTTTGTAGGTGACCAGATTGTAGGAATCTGTTCAGAAATTGCCATCCATTCATGGCATTCATGCTTCTGCTTGCATGACATTCCTGGGTAATGAGGCTCATAGCAGCAGTACACTATAAAAGGAAGCCAAGTTCAGCTAGATTGAACCTGTAATGAAAATAGAAACACAGTACAATAGTTCTCATTAATGTAGAATAGTTTTTGTTTATTAAACAAAATCATGAATGAGTGACTATCAGTGATTAGGCATTAATGTGTAAATGACAAATCGAAATTTAAATAAAGTATGAAAGTTATTGGTGCTCAAAGGACATTTTAGTTTCAGAGACATTCAAGAGATTGTGTTCAATTGTGACAAAGTTCAATGTTAGGAAAGATATCACACTGCTGCATATCTTGTCTCCTGGGGAAATAGTTTGTAGCTGCTCAATTCTTTATCTCTGCACCCAAACCAACCAAGATATATCAGTCTGTACTGTGAAAGGCTTATTGAAGTCAGAGCTCTAGTTTTTCAAGTCAGATCACAGAGCGGTGCCACTCAGGTGGCAAAATCTGGTACGAATCTCTGGTACCAGCCCACCAGATCCAAGAACGTACAGACATCCTTTTTTGGTTTAGGGCCACATACAGTCCCTGATGGCATTGCACTTTGTCTTGCTGGGGCCTTATCCTCCTTCTGCCTAGGACATGGCCCAGGTACTAGTCCTCGTACTTCATAAAGTCACACATGTGTGGATACACAGTGAGCCCATCCTCCTGAATACGCTGCAGAATGTCTGCCAGGTGACACAAGTAATCAGTTGAGATGGTGCTATAGAACACAGTGTCATCCAGATAGGCCTCTGTGCCCTCCACAACACATTCCATGATTCTTTGGAAGCTTGCAGGACCCTGATGGAAACATCCTTAAGAAATTTTGAAGGCTGTGTAAGGCCAATCCTGCTCGGCAAGGATCGGACAGTAACTCTCGCACAATTCAACGGGGGTGATCTAACAGGTCTTACTCAGGCGTTTGAGGAGATCTTCCATGAGCATAGGATAGACATCAAAATGAGCATTTACTTTATAAAAGTCTGTAGAAAAGCAGATTCTGTTGTTCTTTTTGGGCACAAGAACATCTGGATTTCTCCACTCACTGTGGCAGCATTCGATGACACTGAGGGACAGCATCTCCTCCCCCTCCTCTTTAAGCAGAGGAAGATGATCTGCTTCCTGTAATCCTCTGCTGGACTTGTGTTGTGTCCTTCAGTGCTAAAACCAGGCTTCTCTTTGAGCAAGCCATTGGGGATGACAGTCTGTAGCTCTCCCTATTGTTGTGGAGGCAGATGTTCCAGATCAAGAGAGACAGGTGGCTGAACAGAGTGAAAGAATAGCTCAGGATGGTCCTCCTCTTCCCCAATGGCTTGAACCAGGAACTGGGGACCTAGGTCCTCCCACTCTTTCAACAGGTTGACATGAAACACATGCCTGGTATTCTTCCTGCCAGAGATGTTAGTCTCATAGGTGGCAGTCCCCATCTTGTGAGTGATGATGAAAGGCCCCTGCCAATGAGTGAGCAGCTTGTTCTCAGAGATGGGTAGGAACAAGAGGTCCTGCTGGAGTGTACGTTCCCTGGCAGACTTATCATACCAGAGTTTTTGGCAGTGTTGGGTTAGGGTTAGTGTTATAGGATGCTGTCGGTTCATGGGGTTTTCAGCCCCTCCAGGCCTCTTTCAGCAGATCCAGGGGCCCCCTACACTTTGAACAACGGTTCAAAGGGTGAAAAACCAATGGGTGCTTGCGGCACTTCACAGTATGTAAACACTAGATAAGGCAGCCAACAATCCCAATCCTTTCCACTGGCTGACACATATTTGTATAACATACTCTTAAGGGTTTGATTGTAGTGTTTGACCAAGCTGTCAGTTTGAGGGTGATATAGGGTGGTCCAAACAAGTTCCTTAATTCCAAACAAGTTATATAACATGCATCAACTTCTTTGATAGGAATGTGACTCCCTGATC
The DNA here is from genome assembly GCA_028564865.1 of Zenarchopterus dispar. Lineage (NCBI taxonomy): Eukaryota > Metazoa > Chordata > Actinopteri > Beloniformes > Zenarchopteridae > Zenarchopterus > Zenarchopterus dispar. The sequence goes on from JAOWBL010005492.1 coordinate 3,857, forward strand.
AGTAAAGATTTCTTGGGGGATTCCTACTCTAGAGAATAGTTGAAGGATAGCATGTGAGATAGTGTCAGTCGTTACTTTACTGAGAGGGAATATTTCTGGATACTGTGTAGCATAATCACAGGCACTAAGATTTAACAGTCCCCTCTCTGTGTTCTTTCAAGAGGTCCAACAATATCCATCCATGTTCTGGTAAAGGGGACGTCATTGACTGGGAGATGCTGAATGGGAAATGGACTGGTCTGATGTTTCCTGGTGAGCTGACAGAAACTACAGGACCTGCAGTACTCTTGAACATCTCAATACATCCCTGGCCAATAAAATCTGGCAGCAATTCTTTGAAAGGTTTTAGCTGTACTGAGATACCCTGCCCAGGGGATTCTTTGGCCAATGGAGAGTACACATTCTCTTAGCACAGTAACAACAACTAGCTGTTCTGCCAAATTCCCCTCTGCTGAAGAAGTGGCGATAGCGCTGTGGCATGTCGACGACTCCTCCAGAAGTTCTCACAGAGCTGGTTGAGCTGGACCTGTACCCCTCTTCAGCACTGCTCCTGCTTGAAGATCTCCCTTTCCTGGGATTCCAGTGTTTGCTGCAGCAGGGCATACATATTGGCCATGTCTGTTGCTCCTCCCTCTGCTCCTGGTAGCACATTCTCTGGACTTGCAACCTCCTCCTTGTCATCATGTTGGACAAGACACCGAGAGGACCCTTCCTTTGCCAGATCATCCATTTTCACCTAGGTCCAGCTTTGCTGAGCACCTTGTCCTCCACCTCTCCTCTCCAGTTTCTCATATTTCCAAGTTTCCGTCACGATGAGTTGACCTTCTCCCCTCTGAGAAGCTTTTTCTACGTACTCAGAGCCATATTTTCTAGGGTGTTGTTTTCTGGCCCCGCCCCCTCGCTGGCCCCGCCCCTTTACTCCACACACAACCAAAAGTCAAGGAGACGTTGTGTTGTCACTGCCGAACCAAGTTTAAAGAAGATGGCGTCTAGTATGCCACTACTGCCACCAAATGTAAAATACTGAGTGGCCTGCCCACGAGTTGGTAGTGGAGGTCAAGCTTGGAGGTTAAGGTAGATAAAAGGTGATGGAGAGGTGGTTACTAGTTCAAAAAAGTTACTTTATTTTTTATTTTCCAACTTCCTTTCAACAATGCCAAACAATCATCATAACAGAAGAGGCCAGGAGATAGCCTTCTCCTTGCACCTAAAAGATCATCTCTCTTCCATGAGCAGCGAGCAGCCCTCCTTTATATTGACTCAGTTAAGCCTGAAATTGGCTCAGTTGGATAGTGACCATCTACAGAAGGATGCTCTCTACCAGCAAAACAAACAAACCAAACAAAGAGGTTCAGAAAATAGGACAACATAATGAAACTACCCCCAAAAGTTATTTCAGGCAGGCAATATCAGCAGTTATACCAACCAACATAATCCCCAAATTACAAAATGATAATGAAAAAATAAATTAGCTAAACAACTCATTCCAGTTACATCTCAGGCCTTGGAGAAGTGGACATGTTCACCTTCTCAGACTGTTTTTTGCAGTCTAAATATAAACATCTTACTTTCACATAAGTAATGACAAAGGTCAGGAAAAATAAATCAGACTAAACATTGTCCATGGCAATGTTTGTGCAGCTAAGCTAAACACAATTCAAATGATTGTGCGTAATAGAAACTGAATTTTCACTGTACCTCTGGAGATTGTAACACTGATGAAATATGATAGAGACAAGCTCTTTGTGTGAGTGTGACCCACAGAACATGCTCCTGTCAGAAATGATGACTTAGGTATGTTGTGTGTATGTGTTTTATACCAAATCTCTGGTTTGAGTAAATTTCCACTCTACATTGCATGACATTAAAATGCTTATAAATTTAAATTTAAAATATTACTCTATAAAGAATAAAACATTAAAATTTAAAAAGCCTCAGAGTTCCTATTTCTTTCACCATCCTAATCTTGTCAATAACCCATTTTGTGTCTGTGACTGTGTTTTTATGTTTCCAAAGAAGGACGGACTGTCACTTCAGATGAACCAATCAAACACAGTCTTGTCTCTTAAAAGAAGAGAAAGCACCAAGCCCTTTTTCATTCCACTTGAGAATCACACACAATGGCATCTGCACAGTTTTTCTTCTGTCTGACATGTTTGCTTTTAGGGAAAATGGGTGAGTTGTGATTTTTGTCACTTTTTTAATACAGTTATTTTAATTAAAGCTATTGTAATGTTTCTGATGATTTTTTCTCCAAATATTAGTGATTGTTTTTTTTTTTTTTTCAATTTCACTTCAGCTCAGAAGAGTCATCCGACACCATCTAGATCATCTCCATCTGTTAATCAAGACAGTGGTTTTAAATCAGCTAATGTTGGAGACAATATGACTTTGCGTTGTTTTTATAATCAATCAACAATGCTCTTCTGGTACATGCAACCGCTGGGAGAGAAACCAAAGCTTATCTCTACCTTCTATGCATATAGCATTGGAATCACTTTTCATGGTGAATTCAGTAAGAATTCACGCTTCAGTCTGGATACAGAAAATGGTAATCATCACTTGATAATATCAGATCTGAGAGTTTCAGACTCTGCGACTTACTACTGTGCAATTAGCTCTGAATTGGTTTTGATTTTTGCTGAGGGTGCTACTGTTAGTGTGAAAGGTTCAGGTTTTAATATCCAAGCTTTGGTGCATCAGTCAGCGTCTCAGACCACACAGACTGGAGACTCACCCTGGTTTCCTCTGAACTGTGCAGTACTCACTGTTGCTGTGAAATGTGATGGAGAACAAAACAAACACACCGTTTCCTGGTTCAAAAACTCAGAAGAAGTACATCCAGGACTTATTTACACCCATGGAGACATTAATGATCAGCGCGAAAGGAAACCCAGCAAACAATCACGTACCTGTATGTACAACCTGCGAAATAAGAACCTGAATTTGTCCCGTACTAGGACTTTGTATTGTGCTGTTGCCTCTTGTGGACACTTATTATTTGGAAATAAGTCAAAGGTGGACTTTGCACGTGAGTAACAATATTGATAAATTGATATTTGTGGTCGAGAAAAGATATAATTTAAATGATGTATGATGGCACTTAAAAGAAAAAAATGAACAAAATCGGAGATGTCTGATGCATCTGGTGTCTGGCTCTGTACAGGCGAGGTGGACTTGGTTCTGGTGTATGTCCTGACTGGAGCTTTGATATTCACCACCATCCTAATTGTTTTATTGGTTATCACAGTGTACCAGATGAACAAAGGAAACTGCTGCCAATTCGCAGGTACAGCTATTTAGACTGTTAGGTCTGTTTCTCTATTTCCACTGAACATGTATTTCCAATAACAGCTCATATTTGTCTTTCATAACCAGAGGAAAGATTTCCAACTCTCCCCACTCCAAAGGTAGGGCTGAGAATTAACTTTTTATAAGTTGAATTTGTATCCATTATAAGTTTTGCTTTGCCATCTTCAGCTATGTGTTTTGTTTTTAGAGGAAAACCCAAGATGCAGACAATCCTCAGTACGCTGCCTTAGATCTTAATCAACTCAACAGATCACGAAGACAGAGGAGCATACCCAAGAATGAATGTGTTTATTCCAGTGTGAAGTAGCTGAACTAAATTTAGATAATCATTCAAGATATTCTTGTTTAACTTTCAGGAGCAGAGCTCAAGATACATAGTAAATTGTATTGTGTTTTTAGCCTGCCTTTGGTCTACAGCCAAAATATAAAATCTTTTAGAGATTAGATAAGGTTTAGTAGTATGCACATACAAGAGCCTATTTCCTCTTTGAAGCAATGTTTCTATGTAAAAAAATTTTTTTTCCCTTTTTAGCTACAATTTTTTTGGTATTTTTTTCTTCATCATACACAAACGGGCACACACACACGTATACATGCACATGTGCATGTGTTTATATTCATATATATATATATATATATAAATTTATATATATATGGAGAGAGAGAGAGAGAGAGAGAGAGAGAGAGAGAGAGAGAGGTCGTTTATATAATCGGGCACATTACTATCTTTAATCATAAATCGAGAACAGCTGAGCAAGTCCTGTTCTCTGGATCAGATGTGCTTCTCGAATTAAAATTCTGGCTCCTTGTTTGTACATTTACTCTGCTGTACTTCAAGACAATGTCTTTGGTCTCATATACAGCTGCTTGTACAAATGTGGTCCTCACTGGCTTCTTTTTTGTACTTGACAACATTCTTTCAGTAGTTTTATGTATGCATTCATTTAAGTTCAGTTCATGCAAAATGAGGCTTGCATCCTTTTATCATTTTCCACATGTGGAAAAGAGGTAAAGCCTTAATGTTTATAAGTTATGAATATTAAATCTTGTGACACAATTTTAAGCATGAATGATGCAAAGACATTCAACTACTTGCAAACCTGCTGAGTTGCTGCCTCTTTTTTATAAATTTACATCTTTATATCTTTCAACATTATTGAAGTATTATCTTGGGTGTGAGTCTGTGCTCTCAGAAGAATATTACTGGAGACAAAAACCACTTCTAAACCCATAAGCCTGCAACTGAAATTTTTGTAATCTGCAAGTATCATTGCATTCTGATAGAACTGATATGGCATTTTCTTTTTAGTTGTCCATCCTGTCAAATGAAACATTACTTACATCTCAGTTCAAATCCAAACAGTGTTTAGAAAGTTCATATTTTCCAACTTATTTACATTCTGAACATGTGTTAACTAGTGTAGTGATACTGTTATGACTGACTTTCACAAATTATTTTTACTAATGTAAAAGCCAGTTATGTCACACACCATTCTGTGTACATACCTTAAATCTTAAGTCTCTCAGCTCTGCTAAGCACTGTTTTATCCAGAGTTTATTTATATTATATGATTCAGGTAAACCAAACTATCAAGATTATTAACTTGATCAATAAACCCTGGTTTCCTGACTATGTGTATGTGTTCACTTTTATGGAAAATGACTCCTCTTCACTGATTTATAAGAACACACCACCTTCATGTGTGTCTTGCTTATTTGTCTAATCCTGTATGTTTTTTTTCACTTGAAAAGGTCTCATTTAGTTGCAAGAGAACCCTGCCCATTTCTAGGCGCAGCCAAGGGAAACCGGAGAGGGTCCGGTTTGGTGACCTCAGAATTGGGTCTCTGCTTTTTTTTTTTTTTTTGTCTGCATATATTTTAATGGTTAGTACCATGATTTGATAAAACCTTTATCCAAGGAATACACACACACACACACACACACACACACACACACACACACACACACACACACACACACACACACACACACACACAGACATATATATGCATTTTAATCTTGCAGCAGACATTTTCATATGGTGCCTTAATGTGGGGAATGTGTCCTTCACCAGTCCTCCTTGACAGTCTAATCTTGCATATTTTATTAGTGTCTAACGTCCTAATTCTGCCTAGGAGGACCCAGTCACCAATATGCAACACAAATGTACAAGACTGACAAAAAGACAAGACAGTGATGGGTGCAGTGTGTATAATGTGGTGATCACTGTAGTGTTTGTGTGTGATGTGTCTTCGTAATGAGATGTATTACAGTAGGAGACAGACATGATAGTAAAAGACAAATAGACAAAGAAATAGGGGCAAACAGAATGGTGTGTTAGTGAGAGGTGTGTGTGTGTGTGAGTGAGGTGTGTGTGTTAACGTTAGTGTGTGCGAGAGAGAGAAAAGGGAACACAACCCAAACATGCGCGTATACATACACAAACATACAGGCACGTACATTGAATTATAAACATATAGGTAACCAATTACATCTGTATATACAGACATATATCCACACTTGACCATCTACATACATTCACGGAGAAGGAGCGTTATATATATACCTGCAAAAAAAGCATATATTATATTAATAATAGTGGTGACAGAAGGGACAGAACAACAACAATAATGCTAGTGCCAGTAATAATATTAATCCTAACATCATTATTAATATTATAATTAGTACAAGTACCACCAACAACAACAAGGGTAGTTATTGTCGTCCTCACCTGCCAACAACTCAGCACCCCTCCCAGGCATCCTGGGAGGGGTGCTGGATCCCCCATGGATCCCCCATGAGGGTGTAACCCCAGCCCGCCCCTCATCCTGGCAGGAAGACCAGCCCAGGAGGTGCCCACAGTCAGTCGGGGATCAGGTGCTGCCCCCAGTGGAGGAGTTCAAGTATCTCGGCCAAACCATGGATAAGCAGAAGAAGATGGGTGGATGGATGGATGGATGGATGGAGTACCCTGTCCATGACAGGCAGCAATGAACAGGGCTGTACAAATTACACTACA
>JAOWBL010005493.1:0-10188 GCA_028564865.1 Zenarchopterus dispar
AAGAAGAAGAAGCACAGAACCTACTCTGTAGCAGCTTTCCTACAACTAGCATAGGGAATCTTGCATCTATGCAGATTGTAATGAAATCTCGAGACTATTCATGCTTTCTAGAGGGAAATGTGCTGCCCAGTGTCAGAAAGTGTGGTCGAAGTTGCAGATCACGGATCCTCAAACAGGATAATGAGGTGACAACAGGAAGAAATTTTTAAGAACAAAACATTGAACTATCCTGAAGTGTCCTTCTGTGATCCCTGATCTAAATCCTACTGAACATCTTTGTAAAAGCTGAAACATGCCATCTGGAGAAGAAACCCTACATACTTGCGAAAACTGGAGCAGTTTGATCGAAAGGAGTGCACAAAAATACCCATTCTACAGGTACAGAAGTCTCATTGAGAGCTACAGAAATCACTTGATTTCAGTGATTACTTCAAAAAGTTATGTAAAATATTAACTTGAAGGTTGTGACTGATTTGCCAAGGCATGTTTCATTAGTTTGTTTGTTGAAATGATTCTGTAGAACCACAGTTTACACACACACGCACACGCACACATACATTATAATTTATTTTTTTAAAAAGGCCTGGAGACCCATAGTCTTGTTGATCTATTAAATTTTAAGATATAAACAGAAAATACCAGATCATGCAGACAGAGCAGCAGCTCCAGCAGAAATGCTCTGTAGCCAGCTCATAGCACCATTAATGGTACTGCTCTTTTAAGTCGATTCTGCATTAGCTTCATGGCCGAAGCTGAAGTTGGCCTCATACCTGAAAGTAGATGGTTTGGTCCATCATTTACGCAAGCTATGGTTCTTATGTGGTTTCTGCTGGAGTCACAGCTGCTTACAAAGAGTTCAAAAGAATTCATAGTAGAAGGCTGGTTTCAGAAGTTAAGTGGCTCTACGGTAAGATTCTTCACTTACTGTTGCAGATACTATCATCAAAATTCAATGATGTTTTACAGAATTCTATTATTATGATTATATAGCCAGGTAAACAACAGATTTCTCTCTTTTTTATGGCTTTCTTTCCAACCTTTATTTGATGGTGGAGGGTATAGAAAAGAACATTAGCAGAGAAAGCAGCATGTCATGCAGCAAGGTCTACACACTGGAATCTGGGATGACTACAGTGAGGGGCGTCAGCTTCCGAGGATGGAGCACCAACTCAGCCAGATGAAGCTATGAAACCTGCATCAACCCAGGTCCAAAAACTTCCTTGCAAAAATGATCTAGCACTTTCCTTACTAGTTAACCTCAGTAAAAGTCAAAAACTTACATTGTTAGGGTCAAATATATTATACATTACTTGTGGAAATATTAGGGGTAATAATACTTCAAACCTGAGGAATACCAGCATCCAGAAATAAGCCTGGAACAAGAAATGGCAGGTTATAGGTTTTCCCTCTGACATGTTTTCAGTTAGAGAAGGTGCAGTCAAAGAATGATGTTTGAAATGCTTATATTTGGCATGCTGTAGTGATGCTTCTTTTTAGCATGGGGAGAGCACTTAGAAGGAACCAGCAACTAACTCTCTGGGAAATCTGCCATAAATATTACATGATATCCATCCACTATCAGCGACAAAGTAAACTCACTCCGAAACAGGCAAACATAATGTCTGAAACTGTACCTTGAGTGCATACCTATGTTTTATGCTTAGACTGAAATAAATGTCTAATTCAAGTTGTTCATATCTATGTGGGAAAAAAAATCTAAAAATATCTCATTTTTCAAAATAATAAACAGACATGTACAAGAACAAAGAGGAGAGGTGGCAACTGCAGAGTCCCACATCCTATATATGTATGTATAGGATACACACACACACACATGAACACACACACACACACACACACACACACATATATATATATATATATATATATATATATCCCACCTTCGAGGACACAACTTCAAGCGCTCCAACTACTATCAGCACCACAATTGTTTTTCCCCTCCAGATCTTCTCTATCTCTCCCTTCAACCCTTGGTACTACTCCAGATTCTCATGTTCCTTTCTCTTGATACTCTTGTCATTTATGATTGCCACATCAGTCACTGCTGCTCTCTTCTAGAGTTTGTCAACCACCACTATGTCCAGTTGGTTAGCCATCACCAGTTTATTGGCCTTGATCTGGAAGTCCCACAGAAACTTTGTTCTGTTATTCTCCACCGCCCGTAGAGGTATCTCCCATCTTGACTTTGGGACTTCCAAGCCATACTTAGTGCAACTTATTTACATCCTGTCTTCTTGATGTACTCCTGGGCCTTTGATGTTTCATCCTGGATGGTGGCTTTGACACTCACTAATCTGCAGCCTCCTTTCTTCAGCTTCGTGTAGTCTCCTTGAGCTGGACTCAGGATGAAGTCCTCCAAGCATTGTGGCTTCCACCCCTTGTGGAAGCCACTAATCTATCAGAAGCCACTGTGGCAAGGCAAATTTGCTTATATACCACTTTTTATGTGTAAGACAAGTCAAAGTGCTTTCCATAAAACACTTTTTAAAAATGCATTTAAAGGTAAAAGAGTTTTGAAGCAGTTTTGAACCTTTAGTTTTCAACCTCAACCTTCAATCTTGAAGCAGTAATTAAGAGTTTTAGCAGCTCTGATGCATTCTGGGAGTTTGTTCCACAGGTAAGAAGCATAAAAGTTCAATGCTGCTTTCCCAGTGTTTGGTTCTAACTTTGGATACAGAAAGTAGGTGTGACCCTGATAACCTGAGGGTTCTGGTAGGTTCCAAATGGACCAGGAGATCAGAGATGTATTTTGGATCTAGACTATTCAGAGATTTACAAACTAACAGGTCTCAGATCTGGAGTTACATGGTCCACTCTCTTGGTCTTAGTGAGGACTCGGGCAGCAGCATTCTTAACTGACTGCAGCTGTTAGACTGATTTCTTTTAAGGAGACCCATGAGAATAGCGTTACAGTAGTACAGTCTACTGAAAATAAAAGAAAAGGCATGTATTTTTAAGTCCTGCTGAGATCTTCAGTTCTTTTGTCATGGACATTGCTGGAACTTCCTGCTCCTCCACAAAGCCACAAAGACTCTGGCAGTATATCCTTTGGACAGATGAGTCGCATCAGCTTCATGTTCACAGACACAAAAATGAAGCATTTAGACTGTAGCTCCTGAGAAACATGGAGGAGGCTCAGTTCAGTTCTGAAGAGCAGGCCAAAATACCTATGTACAGAAGTCTCTGCACCTGGGAGTTACAGAAATCACTTGATTGCACTGATTGTTTCTAAAGGTTGCACAACAAAATGTTTAAGTTAGGTTATCATCATAGTTGTCCAGGCGAGTTTCATTAATTTTTTGTTTTAAGTGATTTTAATAAACACAATGCAAAAATGTTTGATTTTCATCAGTCAGTACTCTGTAATTTATATTTATCATCACTTTTCATCATTTTAATAACCACCATGTTTACTTTAATTTTTTCTCTTTTTTTTTTTTTTTGTCTTTATTAAAAGGTCATCAACAAATATGTCCACTGTCTAATATATTGGGGTTTTCACTGAGCAAAATTCAGAATGTAGGAAGAAAATGACCTATTAATACATATTAAACTTCAATAAAAAGGCAGCCTTATATATTTAAACAAGAAGACAATCAAAACCAAAGTAATGAAAGAGCCCTAAGCATAGAACAACATTCTGTTGATATTGTTTAACCAGTTAAATTTACTATACACAAGTTTCAAATTCAAGTCTGGGAAAGAACCGGAGAGCCAAAAGAATTCAAGGAAACCAGTAAGCCTCTTCTCATAAACAGTTATGTGGTTTTTCCCCCCTCAAAAGCAAATTAAATGGACAAGAATGGGCTTTCATTTTCATCATAAAATTATAAAAAGAAATGTTAAAATACAATATCTGTTTACTTTTATGCTTTATAAGTGTCTAAATTTGTTCCTCAGCTTATTTTGTCATTTGAAGCAAACTGTGATTAAAAAAAAAAAAATGAGACAAATCACACTGAAACAGAATCAAGCTGTTCATAATTTTAGGCTTAAATGTTTGTTAATACAAGACTTTTAAAACTGTCATCCAGAAATGGAGGCTTGAAGAATGGTCTGTAAATCAAGGTTGCTGCTTTTCAGCAGTTATGACATCAATGCATATTTGAAAAATCATAAAGCTGAAAGAATTTTCATTTTTCAGCTGGAACAGCTTCCACAGCCAAGGCCAGTGCTTTATTCTGTGGGTTTATAAAAAGTCATTTGGATCCACAGGGATTTTTCTTTGTGTATTAGCTGCACTGCAGCACTAAGAGTCACTGAATGGGCCAGTAATAGAGTTGTACTTGTATAGTCGTGCTGACAGACAGACAGACAGACAGACAGGTAGACAGGCAGACAGACAGACAGACCGCTATGACCAGACATTTCTGTTCCAGCTCTTGCTTTGTTGGAAGAACGGCTCAGAAGGTCAACCACACTCACTGCAGAACACTGCTGTTGGTTCACTTATTGTAAATCATTACTCTGAATAAAGCTGAATTGTTGGGCCAGAGAGGAAGAAACGTGATCACACCCACCAAATCATCTCTATATTTTTTGATGGAAATTTAAGAGAATTTCCTTGTTTGTAAATATAATTGGATTGAAGTGGACTTTTTTTTAAAAAACTAGATTATATGGAACTTGTTTCTGTGTGAAATGCCTTGAGATTCCTTTTGTTGTGTATTGGTGTTTTACAAATAAAATGAATCCAAAGAAATTGAATTTTGTTGCCAATGTCGATTTCTGATAGAGTGTTATAAAGGTGAAATATTTCAACTCTACTTGCCCCTTAACCTCTGGGCTATTTATTGAAACTTCCTGAAAAATATCTTCAAGTTTTGTCAGAAAATGCTCCACAACTTTAAAGTGCAGCCGGACAGCCTTGGCCTCTACGGATGAGAGGTGTGTCTGAAGAACAGTCCATCTCTATTTCCTTATTTTAAGGCCAGAGTAAGATTCTAAAAAATTCCATCAAAGCCTGTGTTATACTCCCTTCTGATTAAAATTTTAGAGAAGAATAGTTGAAAAGGGCATCCTTTGGTGCATCCTTTGGTGCATTCTGCAGTTTTGATAACCATAATCCACACCAATATTTAACAGTATTCTTTCTTTGTTAATACTGAAAGTTCTACCAAGTTTCATGAAATTCTTTGGTGAAGGAAAACAATTGGGTTGAGGCTGCTCATTGCCCAAAGCTGAATTAAAAAGAGTCCTCGATCCAGATCCAGATTGTTAACAAGATTTAATCACTTCTGGGTTCAGCTAGGACCCACTTCTAATAAAGTTTTAACTCATTTAATCTGTAAAAGTAAACAAATAAGCATATATGAATCATGAACCTCACTGGTAGAGTTCGCTAAACTACACAAAAGCCTCTCAAGCTGCACAAAAATAAATATGGGAGAATATTTTTCCACCGCTGATAATTTGCATAACTGAATATTAGACTATACACATACATCAGTGGCTGCAGTGTTGGATAAATGTCAGTGGAGGAAGTTTGATTTTGACCTTTTCCTTTTTCTCTCATTCACCAAAATTGATATTCATTCACACTCACGCCCCTAGTGCATACAAAAACTAAATTTCCCACAGTTCCCAGGGTGGGATCCCTCTTTTGTGGCACTAATAGACTGGAACAACCTTATAGCACAGTGGTACATTAAGAGGGATGACCACTTGACTCTCCTGCCTCACACCTATCTGATTAGCTGTCATCACCCCCCGCCCGCCCCATCCCCTTTAACTCCTTTGTGTCTCAGTGAATCTCTCCAAATTGCTACATTTTTATTTCTTTCGTTCTCTATGAAAACTCTATGAAGCTTTCACAAGTCACATTTGGGAGGTTTATTGTAGATTGTAAAGAGAAATGGAGGAGAAAAAATGAATAAAAACAGATGAGGTGAAATGATGAACATGGTGAGACTCTGCAGTGGGGCTTTTACTTTTATGGACTGATGCTTCTGGCTCATCATTGTGCTTGCATGTATGTCTGGGTATGCATCCCCACTGGATACCACACACACACACACACATCTATGAGCAGTCGTAAACCTGTGCAAAGTAACAGTCAAACAATTAAACCTTTAACTCGCGAGCCCCAACCCAATGATTTTTACTACACGGAGGCGAGGTAGACTGAAAATACTCCCCACATAAAAGGACTGACTTCAAATTGCATACATTTGAGTGCAAACTATCAGATTTCTGCAACTCAATAGGATAAAGGTGCCTGATGTGCATGTTTTAAGTATCCAATATTTGAGTAATGTATAATAACATCCTTATAACGCCCATTTACTATGTCTGTGCGTGTAACAGTGTGATGGTTCTTTTGTTTTTCCATGTACAGTTATGAATGTTGAACATGTGGGGATTTTTTCTTGATGTGTGTATGTGGGTGAGAGAGAGTCTATGTAAGACGTATAAAATAAACGGCTTCATTTGGTTATGGGGCTTCAGAAGGGGCATCTGGAGGAGCCTTAGATTGGATCTGCTGTGTGTCTGAGGAGAATGGGAAATAACGTCAGCCGTCAGGAGAGAAGAGGTGAAAAATAACCTGTCATCACTTTTCTCCCTCTCTCATTCTCTTCTTCCTGGCTGTCCTCCTTCTCACCTCTGAATCTCTCTCTTTTTCTCATACCTGAATGTGTCAGACCCACTGGATCATCGCTGCTCTCACTGGCTTTTACTACTTTCTCTTGCCTCCATACAGTATGGCTCTGGTGTAAAGAAGGTTTTTAATGACAAAGCCGAGAGCAAACCACAAGCTGCATCTGAAGATTACAGCAAGAACAACCAACAGCACCCAGAACAACAATCCTCCAGGGCTTCTTTAAGATTATTTCAGGACTGGGTCTTTTTGCATTTCCACTAAGGTTAGAACTGCAGAGCAGATTAAGCAATTTTACTGAACTGTGGTTCAGTAAAATTGAAATATGAAATGCTTTTCCTTGCTGTACTGTTGGATTGCTATATTCACCAGAGCAGCTTAGAATAGTCAAATCAGTAAGTTCTTTAGCTGTATCAGTTTAAGTTTCCCTATTAAAAATCTGGGGTGCCATTCTTGGAGAAGTAAGTTTTTCGTACTTCTCCTTGTTTGTCTTGTTTGTCTTTGACAGTTAGTCTCCCATTTTGCTTGCAGGTCTGCGCTTTCTTCTTCCTCTTTTATTTTGAAAGTCAAATTTGCTATCTGCTCACTCCTGTTTTGATTTCCATTTTTCTCATCTGTCCTGATTGTTCCTGCTTGTGTCTTGTCGGGGCCGGTGTATCATTTTCCTTTTCCCTGCTAGTCAATCTGTTTTGCAACTCCTGCATTTTCTTGTACTGTCCTTTGCTCATTAGCTCTTCATCTCTGTGGTTATTTTTGTTTATCTTCAGGAATCCTTGCATATGCAGCTATCCATCCATCCATTTTCTATACCTGCTGAATCTAATTGCTGGGTCACGGGGGTCTGCTGGAGCCAATTCGAGCCCATTGCAGGCGAGAGGCAGGGGTACACCCTGGACAGGTCGCCAGTCGCCTATGCAGCTATTTTTGTTTAAATAAAGGTCTGTTGTCTGATATTAAAGTTCTGCCATTTCTGCACATTGACTTAACTTCCTGCTCAAATAAAGTAGTGACAGTTCTTGACTTGACTGTGCATTTTCCTCAAGTCCCCTTCCACGATTGTCCTGTCACACCTCAACTGTCTCATCTTCCCCCTCGTGGATCTTGGTGCTGCTCGCTGCTTCCAACCACAGTGGGAGAGGCTGATGGCCCTTCCGCCATCATCTCCTGCCTGTCTCTCTCCAGCAGTCAGGTGAAAAGGCAACTGGAGAGAATAAACCGGAACAAGGCTGCAGGCCCAGATGGCGTCAGCTCCAGCGTCCTGAAGTCCTATGCAGATCAGCTATATGGGATTCTGCAGCACCTCTTCAACCCTGGCTTGAGCCTGGAGAAGGCCCCAGTGCTGAAAAAGACATCCTGCTTTGTTCCAGTACCAAAGAAACCTCATCCATTTTCTCCTAATGACTATAGACCTGAAGCTCTAACGTCTCATATCATGAAAGTGGGAGAGACTTTTACTGGCCCACCTGAATAACCAAACAAGCACCTTCCAGGACCCACTGCAGTTTGCCTATTATCATAGGGTTGGAGGTGAAGGCAGCATTATACATCAGCTTCAACTGAGCTACTGTCGTTTGGATAAATTAGGATGTTCTTTGATTTCTCCAATTCAGTCTTACTTTGTAAGAAACTCCAGAAGACAAAGGTGGATGCCTCCACAATCACCTGGATTACTGACTAGCTAACCAACAGACCACAGCTTGTGAGAGTGAATGGTTGTGTGTCTGACCAGGTGGAGAAGCACAGGAGCACCACAGGGGACAGAACTCTCACCATTTCTCTTCACACTGCACACCTCAGACTTCCAGCACAAGTACGAGTCCTGTCATCTCCAGAAATACTAACATGACTTTGCAGGTGGGGTGTGTCAGTGATGGACAAGAGACTGCAGAGAACTGGTGAACCATTTTGAGCCATGGCGTGGGAACAATCATCTCATCTTGAGTGTAAAGAAAACAGTGGGATTAAATTGTTTAGTTAAGTCAAGGAACCAAAACATTGTAATTTGCATTTCTGGAAACTAGAGGTGTCATTTTCTAAAATCTTCAGCAAATGCTGTCAAGATGCGCAAGCACATCTGCATGTACCAGCAAATTAGTAAATAAATTCACATTTGGAGGTTAAAAGAGTGGTCATGAAATTATCCAAAAACAGCATTCATGAAAACATTTTGTCTAGCTGAAAGGAAGATCTATGTCAGTGTTTTGATCTAAACCTTCAGCCTTCAGTTGAACTAGTCGTTGCTAAAAGAAAACAAGGAAGCATTCATTTTCAGATTTTATTTTTAAACCTTTTGAAACAATCTTTGTAAAAGTTCATCGACAAAATGAGATACTTCAGCTTATCCATGAAAATGTTTTTGTGTTTGTTTGTTTGCTTGGACTATGTTTATTCTTTAGAGTTGCAAAGCAACAGCACCCTCTTCATTTGCTGAGCTCTTGTAATTCTAACATCTTCCCCAATATCCTCCAACCTTGGACCTTCATTTTCAGTTTTATAACTTTTTAAACAGACATTATCATGGACTTTAAAATGAAGTGAGAGCAGAGCTTCAGTTTGTCACATCCATTTTTTTTAGAATACTTTTTGCAACAAAACTCTGCTATTCTCTGCGTGTGTTTTATAGAGCTGGGAAATTATTAACGAAACACTGGCAGGAAGGATAGACGATAATGATTAAAGGTGAGAGGCTTGTAGCGTAAAAAGTGTGGTGCATCTGTTAGATGCACAATGTGCACAATGAGACCATGAGTGAGGATGGGAAAATGAAATAAAAATGTGGGAGAGGTGACAAACTATGAGGATATATATAGCTGTAAGGCAGGTGGAGTTTTAATAAAGAGAAAACACATGGTAGAGGGATTGGATCTGTGTGAGGAATTCTTCCTGCGTTTGTAACAAAGACTGAGCCGCAAATGAAATATGTGAGATGGGAACAGATCTGGAGGGGCTGTAGTTCAGTGTTCGGAGTAGGTCATGTTCCAGTAATCATTTCCTGTTCTCACTTTGTGTCAAAGTGTCTTTTCGACAGTCACAGAACCCCACACTGCTTCCCTATATTTGCACTGGGTGAAATCATAGGTACAAAGTACTGCATGCTGTAAATGCATGAGGTATATGTATAACACACAGTTCTGCATGTGAAGTCCACAAGCTGCAGAGGTGAAGACTCAGAGTATCAACTCACTTCCAAAAAGACCAAAATGGTCTACCAAGAGTCGGACATATAGGTGAAGAAATGGAAGCAAGCAGATCTTTTGATAATAACAAACTGTAATTTACAAACAACTCAGATGTTGTGCCGGCTTACTAGTTCAAGCAAAAATTAAGAGGGGTTCTTGGATTCAGATTTGAAAAGACTGTTTATCAGGTCTCCTTTAGTTGGAATCCCCTCCGCGACTGTCATGACCAACTTTAGCATCGTCACGGCAACCCCACTGGATAAGACTCAAGAAAGTCAGTCATTAAAAATTCCTTTTGCCAGAAGCACGTTCTTGTCACGCCGCTGGCTAAAAGAACCTGAACCCACAATGCGGAGCGTCAAGAACCCAAGTTTAATTAAATCAAAGAAC
>JAOWBL010005494.1:0-10187 GCA_028564865.1 Zenarchopterus dispar
TATCTATCTATCTATCTATCTATCTATCTATCTATCTATCTATCTATCTATCTATCTATCTGTGTGTGTGTGTGTGTCTATGAATACCTTTTTATACAGTTGGTTATTAGACATGTTACTGTGGAACATTGATATCCTTTAAAATACAAAATTATATGTGATTTTAAATGATTTAACATGGGTGTAAGATTGTAAGATTGGCAGTTTTTGTACTGAGGTTATACCTTTTGGTATTTTTCTTTTCTTCCAAGGATACTACTAAAGCAGGAAAGAGTGCTATTACATTATATTCTACAGGCTGTGCTGGATACGATTAACTTTTTGAGAAGTGTTCATTTTTGTTGAGTTAGCTCCTACACAGGTGGGCAGAGGGTGAGCCACCAGCTGTACTGCAGCCATTGTAACCTCATATCATGCAGCTTGGAAGGAAAGACACGTCGGGATGGTCAGAGAGATTAGTCCACAGACTGTCAGTCAAGAAAAAATGATTTGAAAACCCTTCTGACCCATGAATACATGCTTGAAATTTGCTATCAATCACTTTAAATGATGAATATGATCCATTTATATCATGCTTTTCTAGTCTAGTTCACTGCTCAATTGCTTTTACACTGCAAGTCATATTCATCAACACATTCATGCAATGTACTCTTAATCTGCAGAGATCTAGACAATTTCATATAAAGAGTCTATCTAGCATGTTTTCTATCATGCATACACAATCACACACCCATGAATACACTGGCTACACTCTGTGGTCCAGTGTCTTGTTTAAGGATACTTGAACATTCTGACTAGGAGGCCAGAAATCAAACCACAACCTTGCTCCCTAGTTGGCAGAATACTGCTCCACCTCCTGAACAACATCAACTCTGCATTAACACTGCTCTATACAAAACAATAGGAAAAATAAAACATTTCTCTTTTGCAGTTTTAGTCTTTATTGTGATATACTTTTTTTACTGTGGAAAACATTACACATTATGAAGTGATATAGGACTGAATGGACTCAAGAAAAAGGAGCTATCATTTCAAGACATCATTCCACCTTCAACTTGTCCCCTTTTTTATTTCAGTTTAAATTTATGATGATATGAAGGAGAACTTATCTTTTTCCTGCATCACTATACCTGCAGTATGTGTCAAGATTTAAACTTCTGAGCTGTGATTTAAGTCCATATGGTGCTTACTGATTATCTTGTGATGGAGAAAAACTTTTACCAATCAGAGCCTTCGAGTAGTTATTGGGTACATGAGTGTAAGTTGAGTAAAAAGTTTAAATTTATTTGTCCATTAAGATGTTGCATGTAGCCCCACCCTTTTTTTTCATAGTTCTATAAAATATGCTAAAACAACTTTGGGACAGCTGTGGTTCAGAGATCAGTCATCAATCAACTATCATTCTGAGGTCAGATTAAGTGAAAATACGAGTATTTTCTTTTCTCCGACCCTCCATAGTCCTTCCACTGTATGAAGTCCATTATAGTACCTATTTTCCTCTTCTTTTTCCCCTTCTCCCCTCCTTTCCATCCCTCTTTCTCCCTACCTTACTTCTCTGCAGAGAAAACTGTTTTCCTATTGACTGCCCCCCCAGCAGTTTACAAATTAAAACATATTTCATTCAGGAAGGAAACAACAATGACCTAATAAACTGTGCAGCTTCCCCAGTTCCTCTACTGCTCAGTCTGTTTTTATGCGACTGTATGTATGTGTAGGAGGGAGCTTGTTAGATGGTATTACAGCAGAAAGCCTTGAGGTTTTATAAGTTTTCATTCAAACACAATAGAAAACAAGAATATGTATCTATATACATATTCTTGTTTTATATATGTGAGATTTATAATCTCACATATAGTCTCATGCATTTCTTACTTTTCTTGTGTTTTCATAAGAAGTTTTCAAACCATCCACCCATCTACCACCCTCCTACTCATTTTGCTTTTTTTTTTTTTAACAAATCCATGGGGACTTGCCCTGACTGCTTCACTGACATGTTCACATCCTCTTCTTTTCTTCTCTTCCATTTTCTTGCTTTTTGTCGCTGTTTAGTTTTTCTTCTGTCACAATATTTCAGCTAAATTAGACTTTTTACTTCCTTTGTCCTTTATATTCCTTTTCATACCTTCACATTTTCCCATGTATCTTTCTCCTCTAATATGATATAACCCCCTAATACATGTCCTAATCTTTGAAGTTTCTGATAAGCCAAAGGCGACTGGGCTTCCAGCACGATTTTGAAAGGTTTCATCACACATATAAGAGGCTTGATTATTCTAGTGGATGTTGAAAAATTCCCTGGTGTTAGACCGCTGCTTGATTCACTCTTGGATATAAATTATTACGTTGGCTTTACTGCTCATCTTTCCTATTGCGGCATCATAAAGACAATGCTCTTTTCACATATTTTCACTTGGTAACTATCTCACAGAATTGTCTGTTGCTGCTTTTTACCTATACACACCTGAATGAGGGCAGTGACAAATCAGAATATCATAAAATAAAAACAGGAACTCTTTTTTTGATGCCTATCCATTATAGCTTGTTGCCTAAAATATTATTACCAAAGCATATTACATATCTGTGGTATTTCAGTGATGAAGTTGTGGTGTGAATATAATTACAAATCAGGATTAAAGTGTTCATGGTACACACTTGATGTTAAGAGCTAAATGGGAATGTGGCATGTGTTCGCACCCACTCAAATGAGAATTTCTATTCTTTATCTAAAAACTTCATTACCTTGCCAATCTTATCATGAAAATAGATGTTATATGAAATAAAAGACATATTAATCTAATTATGCCTCACCTGAAAGACATACTACCAGTGATTTAATTATCAAATGCTATCCCTGTCTTTCATGCAGAGTGAAAAAACAAATGCAACACACACACACACACCCACACACACTCACTCAAGGTCAGAGGAAGTGATAAGCCATTAGCTGAGCCATCAGATGGCTGGTGGTGAGTGTTAAATGCATATTAAAACATTGTAAATGCCACAGAGCATGAGCTAAAGGCAGGCTAGGCCCTGACCAGAGATAACACAGATAAAACATCAGACTATAAATAAAGAAACCTCCAGCATAGACTAAAGCCGTTCCACCGCCGTTCACTCCTGAGCTGGCAGTCTGCTAAAGTCTCTGTCACCTGTGAACACTGCTTGAATAAACTGAAATGACACAGAATCTGCGGTAATGGGTCTTGAGAGTACTTGGTGCTACATCCCCTGTGGAAGCTTATAAAATATTTCACTACATTTATGACATGATGACTTCAAAGAGCTGTATGGTAAGTTCCAGCTGTATTACTAGATGAATTGATGGCTGGATGGATGTCAGATAAGATTTGTCATTTATTTTTTAATAAGATTGTTCATTGCATATAGTGGTTTTTGAAATTGAGCTTATGACTAAGATATGCAGCCTATTTTCTTTCAAAATTATTGTTGTTTACTTGTCACCATCAGCTGGATAAGCACATTTACATCACAATGTAATGTCCAAAGCTCAGACAAACACAGAAGATGTCATTTTGCTGCTGTATTGGCATCATTGTAAGAATTAAATATCACAACATTCATCAGCAGGCTGTAGACTGACTATTGGACTTTTCTGATATTACATTAGTCTCTGGACAATTGTGAAACTCTTAGAAAACATAATATATTGATTTGTGCTCTGGAACATGATTTTTTTCTCTTTTTTAAACATTATAGACACCAGTATCAGTGTTTTTGCAAAATTATTCACCCCTTTGGCATTGTTTTTGTATTTCTTTGTCTTCCAACACAAAAGCAAAATGGTTTATTTTTAGGCCTGTACGTTTGATCAAAGCAACATTCCTGCCATTGTAAATGGAAGAAAAAAGAAAACTGAAAATAGCTGTGGATATCTTTTCTCTGAGTTTGGGTCATCTTGCCATACGGTTTTTTGCCCAAGTCTCATGGAAGAACTGTACCACCTCCACCTAACTGGTTGGTGTACAGTAATATTGTGGTGTACATACCACAGATTATAAATCGCACTGAGGTTTAAACTTTGATTAGTCCATGACAAATCATTTAAACACCGCCTTTGAATCATTTCAGTGTTGCTTTAACAAGTACTCCCTCACAACATGGTAATGCAGAAAGCTGTCTCTCCAACCAGTTTCAGTTTTCTGGAAGAATGGTACCTGTTTTCTTGCAGAAATTTTCTCTGTTGAGCACATCCATAATTCCGTCTTTTCTGACCAATTTCTCAGGTCTCTGATAAGGCTTCCAGATGTTTTATTCTGTGTTCTGTTATTATTGTTGTTTTAAATACTGTAGTTCTCTATCCAAAAAGTGCACTGTGGTGGGATGCATGACATAAAATTACCTTATGGACAATCTCTGCTGTGGAGCTTTGCACGTTTTTTCAGTTCATCAATTTGGACTATGTTATGTATACAGATGTGGACAAATTTGTTCATATCCTTCCGTTAAAGAAAGAAAAACCCACAAAAGGTCTCTGAAATAACTTGAAACTGACCAAAGTAATAATAAATAGTAATTTATTGAACATTGACTGATAAAGATCAGACATTTCTTTTTAACTGTGACTTAAAACAATCATTAAAAAAGGGACAGAATCCAAAACCAATGTCTGATTTTCATTTGTCAATTAAATTTTTTTGTTTTAGCTATTTCAGGGACAATTGTAGGCTTTTCTTTTTGTCATTGTGGATACCATCAAATTTGTTCACATATGCAGGTACATTGTATTAAATCAAAATCCACATCCTTTTTAAGTCTGGGTTTGACAGAAGAATATGTGAAAAAATGGGTTTGAATACTCAAGTTCTCCATACAAGATACGATGCTAAAAAGTATACTTTTGAAATGGCTGTGGTTTGTGCTAATTGTGCTTCTGTTCATTTCATCATCATATGTATCTGAACATGTCCACAGTATCACTGGTTGAGCGGAAGGCAACATACAGAAAACGGGTAGGCAGCAGCAGCTTTTATCAGCATGCACACTTCTTTGAAGTAAATATCTCTAAGATTAAGTGACATATTCAAACATTCCCTCACTCAGTGATTATCTGGATATTTTAAAAAGGAGCTGGAAGAAAACTCTCTGGAAGAAGTCGGGTAAAAATGCTTAAGACATTGAAATTCTCATATACCACCCCTCTGGAGCAGGTTATAAAAATTTAGCTCCAAATGGAACATAAAGCTGAAATCATCTAGTTCAGTCCTCTGATGTCTAAGTGCCAAGTCATTGATAATGGTAAGCCTATTTATATACAGAGTTGACAGCTTTTGTAAACTCTCCATACTGGTCTGAGACTGCAAAAGCTGGCTTGCTTTAAGCTTATCTGATTTATGTCTCATGTTTGTTTAGGGTATTAATCTGTTTATCTTGTGAGAAATAATCATTTCTATGTTTTTTGACAGGTCATATGATTCCAGCAGCACCCACTACAATACAGAATAATCATCGTGTGTTAACAATAGTTTGTCCTCTGTACAATATTTAATCAACCTGTGGTCATATGTGATATTGCTAGATCAAGTGACTTTAAATGAATTGCATGTGAAAAAAAAACATTGTCACAACAATTTGAATAAAGTAGAAGCAATTTAATGTAATTGATCATAGACACATTGAGAGGATGATTAAAAAATATATGGTGCACTGCATAACAAGGGCCAGAGCCACAAAAATAAAATTAAAGGACAAAAATATAAAAAAAAAACAAAAAAACAAAAACCGTAAAACATCCTGAATATGCTATGGTAAGGAGCAATTGTGTGTCAGAGTCTGTGTGGATGTGTGATTGTGTACATGTGTGCATGATGTGACTAATTCAGCTTCGAGCAAAGGGGATAGACAAAGCTTTGGGTCATTCATCAAACATGAGCTGTACAACAGACAAGCAGCCAGAAGACCACTAAAGGGCCACGGTGGAGTCGAGGCCTCAGCAGAACAGATGGCAGATCAAACAGATGAGTTCCTGGAGTGTAAATGAACCACACCAGAACTGAGGGGAAATGGTATGTTTGTTGCCCTCTGAAAAGCTTCATAAACTCTGTTGTTGCAATTAAACTAACAATCTGTTGAAACAGCCAAACTCAGACAGTTTAATAACTGCTGCATATTTCAATTGTCGTATGCAATATAATGCCCGTTCTCATTCCCAGAGTGTGAAATCCTTCCATTTTGTCGAAGTTGTTAGCATATTTAAGCTATAAAAACTCTGCAAAAATTACAAGCAACAAGTCACACATAAGGAGATTAGAAGGCAAGTAAAGAAAGGGTCCCTAGTTAAGTAACATGAGACCTGATGTTGGGTTTATACACCAATTCATAACTTTTATTTGGTGCTTTGGATAAATATGTGCAAATATTCACTTTCACTATGTTTTTACATGATAGGTTCAAAGCTAACACTATTATTGTTGTTGTTGTTGTTGTTCTTATTTAATTAAGGTTACAAACTTCACTTCACTAAAACTAAAGTCAGACTTTTGTGGAACCATAATAATGAAATGGAGTGACAACATTTAAAGCCTACTGTATTTCCTGTTTTATGTGATAATAATTTCTTTTTTTTTTTTTTGGAGGAAAATCCAACAGTTCATAGACGGAAGTAATGTATCAATACCACTATATACCTCTGAAGTTAGGAGCCTTCAGTTTTGTTTTTTTTTTTTGCACATACTAGTTTTAAAACAGTAAATGAAGGTGGGTAATTAATTCATTCTAATTGAATTAAGATTACTGCACAGATAAGTATGCAATTCAGAGGGGAATGATTATTCTTCAAAGGGTTCATTCTTTTTTGCTTTGTCATGTTTTCTTTTGAGCACAGTTGGCTGCGTTCATTGGCAGAGAGCCAATATATTCAATAATCAGATCACTAAACTCCCAAGAGTTCAATGACTGAAGGAAGTGAATCACCTCATTCTTAGACCTCTGAAGCTGGAGTGAGTTCATCTTCAGTGCTACTTTTCAAAATTATATTTGTCTCTTAGTCAGACTCTGAAATCCCAACACCAAATCATAAATTTGACTGAAAGACTTGGGCTGAAACTAAATAATAAAAAAACAAAACAAAACAGGAGATCCAAAAAACATTGAAATGCTACGTAAAATGAAAAATGAAAACACAATGCATTTAATTAAAAATGTACAAACCAATTATTAGGAACAAGTTCCAAAGAAGTTGGGACATGGACAACAAAAGACTAAAAAAAATTAAATGGTACTAAATGGAAATGCTTGGAGGATAATGTTATACCATATAGGTTAACTAGCAAGAGGTCAGTGACATGACTGGGTATGAAAAAAGAGCATCTTAGAGATGCAGTCTCTCAGAAGACAATATGGAGAGGTTCACTGATAAACTGTGATAAACTGAAACTACAAATTGTGAAAGAATTTCACCAAAAGGTTTTCCGGTTTAAATTGCTTAAATTTTTAAAATTTCATCATTCCCAGTTTATTTTATCATCTAAACATTCTGAGAAGCTGGAGAAATCTCTGTGTGTATGGGCTGAAAATCAATATTTCTCATGAACATAAGTGTTGTCCATTAGCTTCAGGCTTTTAGTTGCTGCAATAAAAACAGACAAGATTATGTAATACAAATCCATTAAACTTAGTGGAAGAACATGAGGCAAGCTCAGGAATTGGCTGAGAAGGACTTACTCTTTTGGGGTACTCAAATGGCTTTAGGGAGACCTAAAAGCATTCAGGCTCAGAGACATTGATGATGTCCTCCCCAGCCTGTCATCCTGGTCTCTAGGCATTGGGGGAAGCCCACCCCTAACAAAATGTGGAGTGGTGACCCTCAACACACCCAGTCCTCTCTCCAAGATGGTCCCTGATCCTCCATACCATGTCCACAAACTGCTGCCCTTGCCTCAGCTTTGGCCTCAGCTCCTGCCCAGGACTTTGGCTCTGTTGGTACCCAGGACCCATGCCTAGGACATTGCCCCTTGAGCTTACTGAGCTACAACCTCCATTCCAGTTCATGTTCCTGATAGTGTTAATGTTCCTGTTCCTGATTTGGCCTTCAATCCTAACCCTAACCCTAACCAGGATCAGGAACAGAGTCCAATTCAAGAGCAGAAACAAGGTTAGGCCTCTATTCTTGATGCTGTTCTGGCTCCTCCCATAGTTGCTTCCTCTGTTCTGGGTCATGGTTCAGGCTCTGCTCCAGTTTCAGTCTCTGCATTCGCTCCTGATCCTGTTCCAGCGTTGGCTTCTTTTCCTGCCTTTCCTGTGTGTTTGTTCACCATAGACTAGTGAAATATGTCCACTATATGTCAATCAAATTTAGCTTTGCTCCCAGCTCCTTCAGGCAAACCCTGCCAAAATATCTGCAGAGCTGCCACCAAACATTTACAGCAGAATATACCATTTAACATGCAAAATCAAATATGATCATCCCATTTAGCAGACACTGGGTTAATACAGACAGGCGGTTGTGTCGCTAAGCACAGTGCCATGATGATTATGGATGAGGAAGTGTTAACTGCTAGCTATTGGCTGAGCTTACTGTGAATCAGTCATATTAGAAATAAATTTAATACTTTATATAAATTCTCCTGGTGCAGTACAAAAATATTCATGCTCCCAGAGTTGTCATGGATGTGAAATCAAATGATTAAGAATCAAAATGTTGTTTTGTTTTTTTTTTAACAAGGTTGTAGATATGTTTATTTCTGCTTTAAAGTCGGACATTTTAACATGTGAGCCAATGGAAATCAATACACTTTTGGCACCATCTTCTAGTAGGCAGTCGAGGAACTGCAACGAATTTTCCTCATGAGCTTCAATGCTGAAGTAAGATGGTTGGCACTTGGGGTGGACGTACAAAAACACAGGTCACAGTAGTCACATGTCTGACTTTCATGTGCATGCTTATGATTGTTCCAAAACATACTCTCTTTTACAGTAACGCACTTAATTACACTACAGTATACACACACACACACACATATATAATTTTCCATTAATAGATATAATTGCTTTTATTGTGGCATGTACCTATATGCAGTATATTTCATAGTGCTTTTTAGATGCAAAATGCATTATGCTCTTTCCAAAATAGCTTATGTCCATCATTTATTATATAATAAGATGCTGTTTAATGATGTTATCTAGTACTGCCAATATGAGGTGGTTCTTGACATGTTAGATCATGTCACCACCATTGCCAGTAAAATGCACTTGACGTGGCTCAGATACAAATTAAGGTCAGATGGAAAAGGATGTTTTATTAACATAACAGCAGGCTTGAAGTTTGTTATTAAATTATCATGAAATAGTTACAAGTGACGTTCACTAACATAATTTCCAGTTTACCATTTGACAAGATGTGTTTTATATTAACATGGCATTCTTGTTACACAATTATAGAATACTTTAATAACTTAATAAGCCTCCAACCCCCCACCCCTCCCTTTTTTTTTTAAATTGCACAATGGTTGGGAGAGAGCAGTCCTATAAAAGCTATCCAAAAGAAAAAGAAAAAGCTTAACAATATGTTTAGCTTATGGCAGCATAATATTTTGTTTTGTTTTTCTTCCAAATGCAGTAGCTCAGTGGTTGGCATCAGCTACTTGTTGTACAAGGTAGTGGGCCAGATCAAGATTTAAATGGACGAATAAATTACCTCTCTGCTGGATAACAGTTTGGCAAGATGGCCAACTATTATTGGAAAAAAAATGCTGTGTCAGACAAGAAAGTCTGTATAAGGACTTTTTAAGGGTTGGTTAGGCTATTTTTAGAGTTTGTATTGAGTAAATGTTAAACAACACACACTTAACAGGTGGAGAAGACAAATTTAGCCTTTTGGTATAAGGTAGTGAGCCACGATGAAGGTACACCCGGATTCAATTTCCCAAGAGTCTCTGCTCCAATAACAGAGTAAAGGAATAGAAAAGGCAAATAACATTGAGGAGCTGCCACAGATGTAACACTGTTGAAATGAAGAAGAGCATGACCAGAGCCCAATATGTGGGTCCTATTATTTGCAACTATTGACCGCATTAGCAGATGGATTACTAATAGGATAGCTGAAGTAATGACACTGGTACGCAATAGTGTTAACTGAAGAGCACTAATACAATAATACACACACACACACACACACACACACACACACACACACACACACACACACACACACACACACACACACACAC
>JAOWBL010005495.1:0-10187 GCA_028564865.1 Zenarchopterus dispar
TTAAAATGTCATGTTGATCTGGAACCTCACATGGTGGTAAAACACTTCTTCTCTTATCACAGATTTCACTACTAGAAGATTCCCATTTTGTTTTTTCCCATGTGTCACTGCACTTGGCGCTGGGATCAGCCACACAGATGAAGCCTTTCAGCTTTTCTAAGGTGGAGGAGCAGAGGCTTCCTCCTTCTCTACTCGACGTGAGCTTTTTCTCTGATGGAATGAGATAGAACAACACAATTTATGTTTCTTTCTATAAGGATCAGGATGTATTACTGTTTATTATAGCATATGGAGCTTGGAAAATGTTAGACTTATTGGGAAATTGGATGAGTATCATGATAATTTGGAAGATATTTCCGAGGTACACACTCACCTTTGTCAGTCTGAAAGGATGCAGGTTCACACAGATCCTCCAGCTGTTGATGTTTTACAGAAAGTTTAGCTCGTTTTGTTGGCAGCCCATCATCACCAGAGGACAGTTTCTGCTGCAGTACAAAAGCAATTGAGGCCCAGTATTTTGCAGTGACATAAGGAAAACTTACGTAAAGCAAAAGTGGTAATGTATCTGGAAAACGCCTCACCTTGCCTCTTGAGAGCTGGTGCTCAGCAGGACTTTGGCTAATCCGAGATTGAGAGCTGTTGCTGCTGCTCAGACCACCGAAGTACCGGCTAATGGAGGTCTGGGTGGTGCACGACTTTTTCAGAGACTTTGGCATGTTATTACTCTGCCTTTACAATGAATACATGATCAAAACCATTTGTTAAATCTGTGAGAATTTGACACAAATCGCCCGGCTTTTCAAACCATAACGGCGCATGTGCTGACATCACGGAGGCGCGCAAATGACGTGTTGTATTTACATGTATGGTCGTGTCGGTATCCTGTTGTCGCTTTCAAAATAAAACCCCTTGTCAAAAGTCTCTTCTTCTTTGTGTTTAGAAACTTCTTCATATTTTAGGTTATTCTCTCTATCTCACTCTCTCGCAGCAAGATAGTTTGCAGCTTCAACGTCACATCATTATGCAAATCGAGTAATATTTCTTATTGAGTTTATTTTTATATTTTATGTTATAATTTAAGTTTTCCGGTACACTTACAACAATATTTTCAACTTAGAAATTACAAATAAAGTAGAATCATTCGAGATCATAACACATAACAAAACGGTATGCGTGTTAGATACATGACATATATTTTTTAATAGAATATGTAGCAATCGATGAATATATCAAAATACAACCTAGATAAATTAGTTAGTGGAAAAATTGCAGAAGTTTACACTACTGCTATTGTGCCTGTTCTCTTTCTAACTGGGTAAAAGTTTATAAGACAGAAGCAGAGGCTGCTGGTCAGCTGTGATTTTGAAGAAACATCCGTTTCCATGGTAAGGAGTTCCAAGAAGAAGTTAAGGTTGCCATGGTGATTTAATGTGGGTTGAGGTTAAGGTAAGTGACATGCTGAACTAAGTGGGAACTGAAACTCACTTCAGCTTTCACTGTCACAGACTGAATAACAGCCACGTCCACGATGCAGTTTTACGGAGCATTGATCCTGTTTGCCACTCTGTCTGCAGGTAAAATCATTTGTTCTTTAATGATGAAATAAGTGTTTTTTATATTTTGATAAAAATTACAAAGAAAGTGCTATCAGAAACATGGTGTTATAAGCTGCATCTTCAGGAGGTTACTGGTTTAATTCTGTATCACAGCAAGTTAAAAAGAAGTACTTCAGGTTCATTAAATGCAGTGACCAACATAGTCTTAAAAAGAAAATATCATTGCATCTTTGTTTTAGGAGAGTTTGTATTTTGACCATTCACTGTTTAGAAATGTGGAAGTTACTGACATTAGGCACCTAAAAAGGCCAAGAACAAGTGGAAAAAAGAGGAATGTTTAATGAAGATCCCTTCATGGTCAGCATAATTATTTTGCAGCCCCATATTGGCTCTTCATATATGTTATTTCTCATTTTAGAGGCCACAATAACTATAACAATAAGCATATTCTGTCAAGATCTTTACTTTAACTCACAACACATGAACATTTAGTTTTAGTTGAGAAATAAGCAGATTTATTTGATTTTGACACTAGTGACACCCCATGGTTTTGAATCAATCAGCATAGTTTTATATTCTTTCTCTTACATTCAACAACAGTGTTCGATTATGAGATAGTTTACTTTCAAGAAATATTCTGTGGATCAACTTTGGACTGCAGTCATTCACAAGGCAACACATCTGCTGTTCTGAAATGATTATCCTTGGTCTACTATGATGTTTGTGTTGAATTGTTGTATGTTTTGTTGTTTTTGGGGGATGTCACACCTTTTTGTAGCATGTGGACTGAGGTGCTTCACCTGCACGGCAGCAGAGCCAAAATCCTGCACGGACACCAAAGCGTGCCCTGTCCTTTTTGATCGTTGTTTCTCCTTAAAAGTCGATGGTAAGTTTTTCTTTTGTGCCCAAAACTACTGAGACATGAATTAAAGTTATTGTTTGGTTACCTCCTACGTACATTTCCATTATTTTTGTGAAGTCTTTTCTGAGGATTTCCTGGCTTGCAGGTACCAACTTTGTTACCAAGGGCTGTCAAACCAAACTCGTATGTTTCGATGGTCTGAACTGCTGCGAGGGGGACCTGTGCAACAGTGCCTTACCATCTGGTCCCAGCATCATCCTGCTGCTGGTGTCCTCAACCATCCTCACATTCATCTTCTGAAATTCAGCAGTTTCTATGCTGCACTACTCTTATGAATCAATTTCAGTAAATGATTAAATGTTTTGTGGGGGGTTTGTGATCCTTTAAAAACCCCCAAAGGGAAATCACATAAAGAAATAAACAGGTTTTGAGAATGAACAACGTCTCTTCTCTCTCTTCAATTGCACTAAACCAATAACATAAATGTATTCAAAACATTGAAAGATTTTTATATTCCTTCTCCAAAAGCTGCATCAAGAGGAACAATGTTCACTTTGGGTGTAACAACCTTTCTGGTACTTCCATGACCCCAAGTGATGATGATTAAAATTAGAAGGTTAGCAAAAAAAAAAAGAGAGACAGAGAAAGAAAAAAATAGAGAGCAAGTTTTGGTTTTCTTTCTTTGAGAATTATTTCCTCATTTTCCCTGGCACACTTGGATAACTTTCTGTCATTTTGCTTCTAGCACAAAGAATTAAAAAATATAAAAATGTATCTGTTGACTTTGAGAGTTGAGCTACACCCGCCCTTTCTTAAGAAAAATTAACGTCTACAAATTCAAAGCTCTAGACTCTAGAGCTAATTAAAGAAAAGCATTTTCCTTTTAAGTCCCCCCTCCCAGTTATATTTTAGTTCAGAACAATCTCCCCCTTCATTTCTATACAATATTTTAGAATAAATTGTTTAATATTTTTGGAAACAGTAACCAAGAAAAGTCATAGCTTTCTTCAAACAAACTCAACTGGCTTCTTGTGGAGAAGAAACCACTCAATTTGATTACATTTAGTTAAAGTTTTGAATAATTTTACATTTAGCTGGTCTTTATTTGTTTTTTGAGTTCACCACAGAACCTGCACCAATGAAATAAACCCACAGTGAAAGTAGAGTGAAAAACAGAAAGAAAACCGCAGGGCCTCAGAGCTCCTGCAACACACTGAACTGAGTTGATCTCACCAGGAAACAGCTCGTCTACCTGCAGTGTAGCTGGAGGCTGCTAGAATAACGTTGCTGTGTTTTGTTTTTCTTGATTTTAGTACACTTTGTACATGTTTCCTCTTGTCCTGCTGCTGTGCACAAGTTTTTCTTTTTTTTTTAAAGGAAGTCATTATAGTGTGGAGTTGTGGGACTTTATTCATTCCCGGTATATTGTCTTTAAAATCTACCTCTACAACCACATATACCTGCCACAGGAGGAACTGGTGGGAACCTGTGAGTCTCCTTTAGGAGCTTCAGAAGAACCAGAGAGGGCAGCATGGTGGCTTAGTGGTTAGCACTGTTGCCTCACAGCAAGAAGGTTCCTGGTTTGATTCCCAGCCAGGAGTCTTTCTGTGTGGAGTTTACATGTGCTTGCGTGGCTTTTCTCTGTGCACTCCGGTTTCCTCCAACATGTATGTGAGGGAACTCTAAAATTGCCCATAGGTGTGAGTGTGTGTGTGAATGGTTGTCTATGTACATATGCGGCCCTGCGATGGACTGGCGACCTGTCCAAGGTGTACCCCTACCTCTTGCCTGTGATGGGCTGGGATTGGATCCAGCAGACCCCCCTGACCCAGAAATGGAACAACGGGTTTAGAAAATGGATGGAAGAACCAGAAGGAAACCACAATATAAATGTTACCATAGTGCCACTTAGGGGCTTTCGATAGTAAGTACACTGCTCAAAATAATTAAAGCAGGGCTCTCAAACTTCAGTCCTCCATGTTTTAGATGTATCCTTGGTTGTATAATGCACTTCACATAAAAATGTTAAACATTTGTGTAAAGATGTTTTAAAAAAATATGGAGACTTAATTTACAACAATTTAATGTACTTCTGATCATCCAACTTCTGATCATCCAACTTCTGAGCATCCAACTTGAAATGCAAAATCTCATTTCTAAGGAAATTTCGGTGAGGATTTAAGAACAAATGGTAACCTTTAAAGAGATCTGGGAGCTAAAAATATAATAATCCTGGACAATTTTTTAACTGACCTGAAATGGTGTATCAATCAAGAGCCAACCTGTGATCCATTTGATCTACCAAATGGACCCTGTATGTTATTTGTGAACATTAGAATTGTCTTTCCCAGTATATGTTTAGTCAGTAAGCAAATGCTGTCTTGTGTTTGGAAAATTCATTCGTTAATTAATTTAGTTTTGAATGTGAAAAAAATCTGTTCCTAATTAAGTTGCAGATTTTATTTGTTCATAATTAAATGTGACAACTTAACCAGAGACGGTGCATGTTTTCACAAGAGTGCCCGTGCTCTTTTTAACAGTCTCAAATGAGATATGAAGACTTCATGAATAAAAAAATATGTACCCAAGACTTATTTCTTTAATTTAGTGTGTGACTTAAAGACAGTCAGCAGGGGCTCCTGTATGTTTGTGTGTGCATGTGTGGTGATACCTCAGGCCTCCAGTAGGGGGAGTAACGCTCGGCTTCCCTCACTGAATACAGACGGGAAAACTATGTGTGTTCAGTATTCTCTTCCCATTATTACCCCTTTTTTAAAGGTGACTACCTCAAAATACTGTATAAAATAGCCAATATTTAGTTTGTAGTTTTGTCCATTTTTTAATTCACTGCATGTTCCAGAAGAATGTGTGTTTTATGCTTTTGTATCATAAATCAATATATGGCTAACGGTCGGTGAGCAAGCTAGCGACTGGAGACCTTGAGATCCGCTGTAGAAGTCGACAGTTTGGTTTAATAATACTTAGACTATGCTATAAAGTTAATATTATGTTGTGGTCATGCAATAATCTGTTGTCTGCTAAAACCAAAAAAAAAAAATAAAGTTTAAGAATATGTTATGGTGCAAGGATTTATTGTGAAAACCGTTGAATTGATTCATTGTATGTAAAGTTCTAGACCGTTATGGTAAAAAGACGAGCAAACTGGAGAACTACCTGCGAGTATTCATTATTCACTCTTACCGTTATTACCCCTTTTTTAAAGGGCGCTGAACAGCTGAGGATATCCAGAGACCAGGAACCCTATGTTTGTAATTTAATATCTGTATAATTTGAAGTGCAATTTCAGAGTTTTGTTTTAAATGTGTTTGTTAGTCACAACTATGTTTTTAACTTGCTTTCACAAGAGAAAACTAATGACAATGAAGGAGAGCAACTTCACACCATCTTCTGAAACCCCTCGGTGGAGCGACATGGTGGAGCAACCGGAGATTGAAACAAGAGTATTGGGAAACAACGTTGACAAAACAATGAATTACACCAATTATAGCGGCAGTGAAGTAAAAGAGAAAGAATCCCCATCGATCAAGTAGATCCAACCCACATCTCAAAAAGTGACCAGATAGGTGTACAGGAACTGCTCGCCTCTGTAACTCCCAACTCAGGGGATTTACAGGTAGAAGATAACTCCAAGACCTCTGCTGCCTCTGCAACACCAAGCTCAGAGAATGTTCTGCCAGAAAACAGCTCCGAAGTCTGTGGTCCAACTAAGACCAAACTCTCAGGAAATGGAAAGGAGGAGGACACACCATCCCCATCTCCAAAAGACATGGAAAGGGAGAAAAAAGACAATAATCCCATGAAAGAAAACAAGGGGAGCAAGGAGATGCCTTCGCAGTCATATGACCAGAAGAACCAGAAGGATTCCAGTAAGCGGGAGTCTGGAAGTGGCCCAACACAACCATCAGGAAACAGCTACAAGGAGATGAACAAACAACTGGATATCATGAGGAACAAGCTACAGAAGAAGAACTTTCTCACCAAAGAAAAAGAGAATTGCTGCAGAGGATGACTGTGAGTGGTTTTGGAAAAAACTCTCCAAAGTGGAACTGACTTTAGACGAAGAACGTCAGTGGAGAGTTGCAAGAAAAAGAAATGCAACAATGCAAAGCCAGAATCGACAACTTCCATCAGTCTTCCAAGGATTAACAGGAGGCTGCATACAGACAGGTAGACTCCCATAAGCTGGCCCTCTCTGAGCTGGAAAAGCTCAAAAGACAAGTTAAAGAAAAGGCCAGTGCCAATCTTCAACTGGCATCAAAACTGAAAAGACAGGAGAAGATGACATAAGATCTTAAATGGAAGGTGGCAGAGCTCAGCCTGAAGCTTAAGTCTGCCACGGGAGCTCCAAAAAAAATCCATCCTGATGTAAGTGGACCTGAGTCTTCTGCAAAAGGGAAAGTCAAAAAAACAAAAGACAATTTCCACTCAGACTGAGGATCCCCCCCGAAAAACATCTCTGCACCGAAGGTTCCAACCAGCCACTTGATGAGCTTGGTGGGTTTCATGACCCAGAAGAGTACATCAAAGCCAGGTACAGAGCGCTATATCTCGACCATCCAGAAGGGGACTCCCAGGAACAATCATGGATGACACAAAAGAAGAGGAACCATGCCCAAATTTATATTTTGCAGGAGTTCCCTCAAAACCAAGACCAGTTGAGTCTACTGCAAAGAAAACTGGGTCAGAAACAGAAGTGGTCTCTGAACTGGAGATCAACGAAACAGATTCACAACTTGCTCTTCTCCAAAGCAGAAGAGCTCTTCTGGGAACAACCTCCACAGACCAAACAGAAGAAACTCTCTGAGTATATCTAGCAATGTGTTGAACTACAACAAAACCAGAACATGGACAACACAGTGCTGGATAAGAACCGATGTGAGGATGCTAAAGGATAGAGTCAAGAGGAACTTATTCATCCAGATGAAGAAGCTCCACAACCTGAGAACCCTA
This sequence comes from Zenarchopterus dispar, assembly GCA_028564865.1. Classification (NCBI taxonomy): domain Eukaryota; kingdom Metazoa; phylum Chordata; class Actinopteri; order Beloniformes; family Zenarchopteridae; genus Zenarchopterus; species Zenarchopterus dispar. The sequence continues at coordinate 7,390 of JAOWBL010005495.1, forward strand.
GAAAGGGATGCCTCCTCAGGTGATGAGTTCAAAAGGAAAGAGAAGGTGTCACTGTGGAGACGCTTCAAGAAGTTCCTCACCCCAGTATGTAGAAGACAATATAAACATAAAAAAGAAAAGTCAGGATCAGGATAACGTCCTGAGGCAAAGTTGAGCCTTGGACTAAAACTGTTTTTTGGGGGGGTTTTTTAATGGGGTTTTTCTCCAGGTGCTCTGGTTTTATCCCCTCAAAAACAAACAAACAAAAACAAAAAAATCTAAATAAAAAAATGAACACTCACCCAGAAATAAATGTGTACATTTTCTTTCTTTCTGTTCTCAGTCCAACTTGGTGACGGTGTATTTGTTGTTTGGGGTGGGGGGTTCATGAGAAACTCAGTTTTATTAAGTTGTTGCTTCAGGTTTTGGCCATGTTCAAAGTTTAATAACTAAGGAATCATAATTCAAATCTATAAATGTTCTATCATTTCACTTGTTTTTCTCTCTACTTTTATTACTGTTGACTGATGGGAGCAGTTAAAGGATTTACTGGATATTTGCACTAACATTGCAAATAATAAAGATTGTAACCATTAAAATTTGATCCAGTCATTTAAGTCCTGTCTAAAACAGGAGTTTTTCATTTTAAAATTTTTGTAGATAGTCAGGATGCTTATGACAGGTATTGTAAATTTAATTGTCAATGTTTGTAATTTAAACCCAATACAAATGACTAAAGATACGTCATTCCTTCTCTGGGACAAGTCATGTTTTGAATACATGGTGTTATCGAATAGATGACGGTTCATTCTTCATCTTAAATTAAGTTGTGATTAGTGGAAACTAACTTTAAGTTACCTTGAAATATAATTTCTACTCAGAGAAATGTAATCTGTAAGTACCAGTATCAATGTCGTAGTTGATTATTTGTATATGTAGCACTTTTCATACTGTTAAGGTCACATTTGACCCGTTTTGACATTTGAAAGCAAAACGGGTCAAAGTTAGCCTGAACTTTCTCTGAAATAAAAGTAAGTTTTGTTCTTGTTAGGACTTGTTAACCTAAAATAACAATCAAATCAAACTTTATTTATATAGTACTTTTTGTACAATAATATGTAGCAAAAAGTGCTTTAACAGTAAAAGTAAAACCAATCCAACCCACCCACCCCCAAACTGCCCATGATCTCTATAAATGATAAAATACAATCGAAGGTTAAAATAAATAAAATGTGAAACATTATTGGACACAGAAGAACCTGTGAGGGAACACAATCCCACTATCACAGGGAGACATCTGTATCAGGAGGCGGAGCCAGACTACATGGTCGGGGCCACAATCCACCCAAAGGGGGGATAGAGTACCAAACACCACCGCTGTTGGATGGATATATGGACCCCACCACAACCCACGGATGAGTGGACTTCAGATGATCGCCATGGCAACCAGAGTCAGCAGCACCTCCAATGTAGAGGGCTCCCACTGAGACAACACTGGAGCTAAAAACGGAAAAGCATAGAAAAATAAAAGGAAAAATAAAAAATATATAAAACTGTGAACTTGGTCATTGACTTGTTCTTACTGCCAGCCCCTTGTGGTCCTTCGTGGAACTGCACATTACTTCACATTGTCATTTCAGCACTGCAAAGCCTCTCAAGAAAAAAAATATTTCCAATATTCCTAAACCTAGTCAAATTTGTCTAATTTTAAGAAAAATATCTGCTAATGTGGTAAGGAAAAAAATCTTGACTTGAACTCCTAAAACTAGCAAAGTAGTCTAAAATTTTCTTGAAACAAGGCTCTTTAAAAATTTTCCTTAGAAATGAGATTTTGCAGTTGGATGCACTGCATTAACATACACTGTTAAACATGAACACAAAGCAGAGCAGGTCAGAAGTACATTAAATAGTTGTAAATTAGGTCTCCATATTTTTTAAAACACCTTTACACAAATGTTTAACATTTTTATGTGAAGTGCATGATACAACCAAGGATACATCTAGAACATGGAGGACTGTGGCCCCTGAGGACTTGAGTTCGAGACCCCTGAATTAAAGGAACACCTTTCAATCAGACTATGGCATCAAGTCACTTACAGCTCTGGGTTATTGATCTGGTCATTTAAGTAGCAGAGAGAGTTAATAGTCAGTTTCAGCTGCTTTGGTTTTAGTGAAATTAACAATAGATCCACTCGAAGGGCAACAATGACAACCCCCTCAATGTGAATCCTGGATTTCCAGGTGGATGCCATGGACATTTTCCCTCCCCATCTTTTCTGACTCTTTTTCACTAGTTTTGTATTTGCCTGGGGTCAGTATCACTGCTGATAGCCTGAGACAACAGCTGGACCCTGCAAAGGTTGCACAGGTAGCCCTCCTCCTCCAGGATGGCACATCAATACACCATTTGCAGATGGTCTGGTATGTCGTCTTCCAGGACCATTTTGAGAAGTTGGAGGAGATTCCAGGAGACAGGCAGTTACTCTAAAAGCAGTGGACAGCGCTGTAACAGGTTCTTTAACGCCTCGGAAGGACCAGTATCTTTTTTTTTTTTTTTTTTTTTTTATGAGGTGCTTTCCACTGTGGAGTCCTCTTACATTATTTCTCAAAGAAATGTGTTGTTTTAGTCAGTGGATCATAAAGCTGCTTGGAGATTAACTTATAGCCTTTACCTTCAACATGCTTTACTAATTTTCTTTCATATTCCCTCTAATCCACCGTTTTACCGAGCTTTGGTCCTATTTGCTACTCTGTCTGAAACCCCAGCCCTGTTGCGATTTCCACCTTATTTTCCACCTTATTTTCTAAAGATAAGCTGT
>JAOWBL010005496.1:0-10187 GCA_028564865.1 Zenarchopterus dispar
TGTGTGTGTGTGTGTGTGTGTGTGTGTGTGTGTGTGTGTGTGTGTGTGCGTGTGTGTGTGTGTGTGTGTGTGTGTGTTTGTGTGTGTGTGTGTGTGTGTGTGTGTGTGTGTGTGTGTGTGTTCAGATTTAGAAGCACAATAAGGGCAATGATGTGTCAGGGGTGGTTAAACATGATGGTGGCAGTCCGTCTACTGCTATCTCTAGGGCAGCTGTAGCCCCAGGCCATGACTGCAGGCAAATTTCATCACATGTAAGCAGCAGAGAGTAACAATAGACAAATTCAACAGCCACGTCCAGCTCAGGTATACTAAACCATATTTTTTTCTTTACCAGCTTTGAAGTTAGTATTTACTTGAACATTGTTAAGCAAATTCATATAGGTAGCAATTTTATTTATTTGTTTATTTATTTATTTATTTTTTGTTAAATGAATGTGATTAGTAATACATCATCAAACTTCTTCACTCCTGTAACACTTAAACTGTGGTACATGAACTGCACAGCTACATAGTGTGCACACAAACTTGTGTAACTGTCACAGTCCAGGAATTTTGATTTTGGGTTTGTTGATTCTGTCTGTGTTCCCACTGTTTTGTTAAGTTTCATTGTTGATATTCTTGTGCTCTGTATAGTTTCTTGTTTCACTTCTTCTGCTGGTCCTTTCTTTCTTGCTTGTCAACACCTGTGTCAACTGCCCTTTGTCAACTCTTCTTCTTACTAGTTAGTTGTTATTTTGGTGCCATGCAGTTCTGCTTCACTGTTGTGCTTTTTCCATGTTTCCCTCTTTGTTGTTCTGATGCTATTTGTCTCCATAATAATAACAATAATAGTGTTTCATGATTAATTTTGACCATGAAAAAAGTATGATAATGAATATGAAACCAAAAGACAATCAAAAACAAATTTTTCTTCCATACTTTATGTTACATTAGGAGCTTATATGGGTGATCTAGGTCACATGACAAGGGATGACTTCTGTGTTAATGATATGCAGTACAGCACCAGTGCTAAAAAATGTATGCATAAACCAATATGTTAGTGTGTACACCGCATAAGCATAAAGATGCTGTTAAAGCGGCTGTTTTATAGCCTTCTGTACTGCACAATAAACAACTCATCTCTGGTTTTGTTGTAGGAAAGCTAATATGAAAAGACTTCAGCTTATATATATATATAATACTGGTGGAAAAGGTAAAAAGGCTAGAAACCTAGGAGCAGAGTTGCAGCTGTTTTATCATGGTGAGGATGGGAAGAGAAATTGAGTAGGAGTTATCTTGACAGAGAAGTTTGTGAGGAATGTTCTGGAGGTGAAAAGAGTGTCGGATGGATGAGTCTGAAGCTAGAAATTGAATTTGTAATGTTCAGTGTTATCAGTGGTTATGCTCTACAAGTGGAATGTGAGACAGAAAAGAAGAAGAAATTCTGGAATTAAGTAGATGCAGAGCAGAGGAGATGGGAGTTGCATGTATATGACAACAGCTGGCAATGTCAATGTGATCAATAGGCACTGCTCCTATGTCTGTGACTGTCAAAAGCAGACCCATATATCTGCCATGGGAGTTTACTGTCATACTGTTTACTGCCTGATGCCAGTGTGAGCCCAGTTAAATGTCACCTGCATGACACCATCAACAAACAGCAGAGTACACATTCTGAAGCTGTCCTCATCATCGCTGGTGATTACACCATCCTAACTTAGGAACATGCCTCCCAAATTCAACCAGCATGTACAGTGAGGGAGCAGAAAAACAAGAACACCAGATAAGATGTACATTAACATTGCAAAGGGATACAGAGTGAAACAAGTAGCAGATCTCAAACAGTCTAACCATATATCCTAGCTGCTGATCCCAATATACACCCTTCTCAGAAAAAGAGCTTTTGGCATAACTAATGTCGTATTCATACTCAACTAAATTGACCTCTGGACCTGTAGTAATTGTGAAATTACACTCTGAGATTTAGTTTGGTGCATTCATATTGGATAAGCAAAGTCTGTGTTTCACTGCAATTTACAGATGTTGATCCCAGAAGTGATGTTGAGGCCTCAGGTTTTTCTTTAAAAAAATGATTTCTATTTAACATTGAATTTGAATATTTATTTAAAAGCATCTGATAAGATACTCAAGAGTTAGATTTGTCACATTTTGAGAATTGACAAAACCAGAAAATGGAGTACTGGCCTGTGGTTTACGTTGCCATGGTAACAGTAAACTTAATGGTAAATGTAACTGGAGCTTTTGTTGAAGCCCAGAAGGTTTTGTGCTGTCAGAGAGGCTTTGAGCTTGATGAAAGATAAAAAGGTTTTTACTATGTGATGCAGCCATACGTGTCTACATTTTATTGAGGAAAAGCAAATGCAATTTCTTTTGTGTTTCTTTGATGTACTCTATCCATCCATCCATCCATCCATCCATCCATCCATCCATCCATCCATCCATCCATCCATCCATCCATCCAAATTAAAATGGGAGGTCATGTCACTGTTTGTGAAGTTGTATTTTGGAATGACCTCTTCTAAGACTGCTTTTTTTTCTAAAGCATTGTTATCACTCTGTTAAGAGTGATTCATAACTATTCAGGGTTTTGTGGCGTGTTTGTGTGCATTTAATAATATTTCATTGTCCATGCAGAAGTATTTTTTAATGACAATGTGACAATGACTTGACAGTGCAAAAATGGGATCTATAAAGGACTAATGCAAGACCAATGATCAGTAGAGATAATGTAACCACAAAACATCTCATAATGTCAATGAATGTCTGATAATGTAAAACTGCATTCTGTACAAACTGTGTCTCCAGATTTATTGTCTTTTAGGATGGAAGGTGGAATAATTTCCAATTAGGAGACATGGTGAAGGGGCAAGGAAATGGAAAGGAATGATTGTGAAGGAAAGAAAAAGAGAGGCAATGGCAAAGAGGGAAAATACCAGGAAAAGAGTGTTTACATAACACAAAAATAGAATAGCAGAAGTCTATAGAAGGAACCCATACAATACTCTCTCAGTTTTATACAAGTAAATATGAGACACTGAATCTTTTGGTTAGAAAACTTACTATGTGCAATGAGTAAATAATAACAAAATAACAAAATTTTTCATAGCAGGTGCAGTATTAAATCATGAGCAGGGTGTCTGGGATGAAACCTAAGATGATGGAAGTGTGACAAGGCTGACCTTCTTTTCAATAACTGTGTTTACATTATAGTGACTGACCTGGTAGGATCTACAGACTTAGTAAACTGCAACTCTGTGCACTACTGTGATGCATTACCACCATCACTTTTGTAGTTTGTCAATGGCCAAATTGATAACAAAATTTAAAAAAATTTAAAAAGGAAGACAAATAAATTAGAACAACAAGATATATTCTGTAAAAGCTGCGGTGATTATTGTTTGATTGTTGTTTTTGTTTGCTGTTTGTTTTTGCTGCAGTTAAGGCAATCACAAGAGAAGTCTTTAACTCTAAAGAACATCTCCTGCCTAGAGCATAACTATTCAGCACCAAATCAACACCACACCCCATCCGGCAGTTTTTCAGGGCTGCACTAAAGTACCTAACCCAAGGTGGGGTCTTGTTCCAGCCTTGTAAATTTCCATAAGTTCTATGTAAAACAAAAATGCTGACTTTGAACAAATTACTTTCTGCTACAATTATAAAATATAAAAAGTACTGAAGAAAAAGCAAGAATTTGTTTTGGTTGCTGTGAAAACAAAAACAAACTACGATATATATTCATTTAAAAAAAACCTTGAGCACCAGACTCAACTAAAAGTTTAAAAAATATATATATATTCATATTGGTAGGAATTATAACTAGAAATGTGACTTCAATTTGCAAGAAAGCATGATGCAGAAAAACTGTCTTGTCATAGAGGAACAAGTTCAGAAATAGGATTAATAGAGATGAACATGAGAACATTGCATCCAACAACTGCCCTCAGTGTCTGCCATTTGTTGTATATTTTAAAGCATTCACTCCTATTTGGGTATGAACATCTACACAGGCAAGAGAGTCTGAATGGTTTACTAGTCCATCACAAGCATCAAGTAATCATTAATTATGTTGGAGTCTATCCCAGCTCTCTTTAGGCAAAAGCCAGGACTCCAATTCATTGCATATCTTGTAAACATTTCTTTTTAAAAATATTATTCCAATTCCAATGTCTTTTTTTCAGGTTATAAGGTGGAGGTCACCTCCCCTACCACATCCAGAATAATTCCAAAACACTGAATCTATGTTGGACATATTAAGCATTCCCCATGTTCTCCCCTAATAGCAGTATAAAATCTTTTCAACAACAACAAAAAGTGATACACTGAAAACTGTAATTATAACATCTAACTGGTATATTTTAGTAGCACTAAATAAATCACCAGCACCTCATGAAATAAGTGAAAAATAAATTATGGTGTACAGGGACATTCAGCCTGATAATTGCAGTGTGCCTCATTCTGACAGCAAACAGAAATAGACTGGGTAGAGTTGGAAGCTTTACTTCATGTCCTCTCCATCAACTTCCCACTGTCTGCTTCTTTTATCTGACAGCCAGTGACATTACACTGCTTCCATAACACTAGTGTATAAACTGTTGTTTTTATTGAACAAAAAGAAAAAGGATGGATTCAGCGGGCACAGAAAATGGATGGAAAAAGAAAAAGGAAATCAGACACAATATTTGATTATTTTTTATGCCATAAGTATTGTAAGTCACAATATACAAACCCTAAGGAGTAGTCAGAATGTTGTCCATCCTTTTCCATAATGTCGGTATCAGCTGGGACAATTGGGCTAAACTATGCAGTGCAGGTGTGTATAAATACATATTACTAAATGGCAATTTTGTTCTTATAATCCATTTAAACCACTCTACTATTTGAGGGGTCACAGCCCAATATGCTCCAGTTACAAGTGGACTACACTCTTGTCTGAACTTTCTATATCTCTTCCATCTCCTTCTTGAACCCTTGGTATTTTTCCAGCTTCCAGGTCCTTCTTCTGGATGTTGGAATTGCTTCAACTACTACCATTGCCTTCTTTTGGAGTTTATTGACTTCTATAATGCCCAGTTGGGGAGCCATCACCAGTTTATCAGTCTGGATTTTTGAAACTTCACAGAATCTTTCATCTTCCATTTGCTACCACCATTGGTGCAGCAATATTCCTCCCAGTTTAGAGCCTGTATGTTGGGATTTTCTCCACAGGAATAGAAGGTAGCTTCCCTGCACCTTTATGTCAGGGTCAGGTTTGAACTATTGTTTGTGCTTGTGCACCAAACAGTGGTTTGGAATATCCTGCATAAGAGGACTTCGTTCTTATACTGGGAAATTTCAGTGCTCATATGGGTGATGGCATTGTTACCTGAAAGGCCAAGATTGGAAGGAACAGCCTCTCTGATTTAAACCAAAGTGGTGTTCTGTTGTTGGATTTTTGTGCTAATCACATTCTGTTTGTTCATACTGTTTGCTCATGAAAAACACCATGTTCAAACACAAGGGGGCCCATAAGTGCACATGGCACTAAAACAAACCTAGGCCATAATCTAAGGATCAGTTTCATAATTGGACCATCTGATTTGCAGCCATAGGTTCTGGAGCTGAGTTGTGTCCTCACCATCTAGTGGTGAGTTGTATTATATAGTGGGGAAGACAATAGCAAGACCCAGCAGGCCCTGCCTCGGGCAGAGCTGCAACCATATCTCAAAGAGTTGTAGGACTCTGAGCCCAAATGGGCTATATTTTGTACCTCTACTGTTGATGGAGGGCTGCATGGTGATTACCCATTTTAAGAAGGGGGACTGGAAATGATCTCCTGTGGCTCCCAGTTTTCAGACGTTCTCCAGTGGAGTGGAAGCTGCTAGAAAGCATTTGCAACAGGACCTCTCATTTCAAATGTCATTTTGATGGAGAAATGACAGCAGATGCTCAATTACCACAGGCTGCCTGCAGTCTATCAATAAAATTAATAGCACAATGAGATGTATTCTCTAAAGTTTAAATGAATATGTTTTGTAGGCCTGGACGCCTCCCTGGTAAGGTTTTCCAGGCATGTCCCATTAGGAGGAGACCCTGGGGAAGACCCAGGACATGCTGGAGAGACTATGTCTCTCAGATGGCCTGGGAACACCTTGGGATCCTTCCAGATGAACTGGACGAAGTGGCTGGGGAGAGGGTAGTCTGAGTCTCCCTACTTAGGCTACTCCCCCTGCGACCCAACCTCGGATAAGCGGAAGAAGATGGATGGATGGATGGATGGATAGATGGATGGATGGATGCTTTGTTAGGCTGTGATTCACACATCAGAAGCTGAGCTCAGAAGTTGTTACTGTGCTAAGCTTTAAGTGGTAAGAGCCGCTGGCTGTGCTGCCAATTAGAAGTTAGTGCCAACTTTCCATTATCTACTCTACCAAGCAAAAGCTAAGCTACATTTTCCAAGCGTATCCAAACTTTTGACTGGTAGACAAAACATCTGACCTACATGAAGGTCACTTCTGTTCAGCACTTCAGGACTGTAAGAAGGCATCTATTCCTATTTAGGGTAATTGGGATCAGCTGGAGCTTATCCTAGCTCTCTGCAAGGTACATCCTAGACAAGTAGCCACTCCATTTTAGGGCCACACAGACAAGCAATAACACACTCCTATGATGGGGAGTTTGGGTCCTCTGACAGAAGAAAAAAGGTGATTTCATTTAATGCATTTCTACATACCCTGGGACTATAATGACACAGCATCAACAAAATAATTAAGCTGGACATATTCATATATTCCACTAGAAAGCATGGTTCTAAATTATTTATGAGACAAGGCTGTTCTACGTTCTGTATTAATATATGGAAGGACAACCAAATTGAGAGAATAATTTTATGAAATTGGAAATGCTCACAATTTATATGCATTTTGTGTATGATCAGTTTTGAAATAATATGAGCGATTAGGAGGATCATAGCACAGTGAATGTATTTAAGGAATATCCACATATGAGGACACTCTGGAGAAGAGCCTGAACATGTTAAAGTCAATCATTCAGTCAAGTTGTAATGGTTGGATGTGGCACAATATCACAATTTAAAGACTTCTGTTACACTAACTTTTAAACTAAATGTATTACTGTATTTTGAGTTTTGACTATTAGTATCATCTTTTACATTTGTATGCTCTTATAAATACTTCTTCATCCTTTCTATGAGTAAGTAGATATTTTCTAAAGTAAATATATTTAATGGAGGAATGAAAGTTATCCTTCATGTGGGCCTCTACAGACTTTTAGAGGGCTTCTGATGGTTCTGAAGTGCTGACCAGAAGAGACCTTCATCTAGGTCAAATGTTTTCTCTGCCTATTTTGTACATCAAGAGGGACCTTTACTGAGGAAGTCTTTACTTGTCTGTCTCCTCTGAATCCAGCAATACTCTTTCAGGCCAAGGTGAAAACAACACTGCCTAATTGTTTGGAAGGGAGCTGTGATGCAGGCAGCCCTACTCTGCCTGGGTCAGTGCAATGAGGTTAGAGCCCAGATGAAAGGAGCTGCTGTTAGTGACATTGAGCAGTCTGCAGAAAACAGTTCCTTATTCTGTTTGATTATAACTTAACTTCATTTATCATTACATTTCCATGGTATTCACAGTTTATAGATAATTTATTAGGTATTATCATAATTTGAAATCATAGTTGCAAAAAATGGCTTTATTGATTGGCCTGTACTACCCTATACTAACAGTAATTATTATTTCTTCTTTCAGTGGTAATACAATAGATAATTCTCACATCTGTAAAAGTGATTTGAGTAGTACTTTATTGACATTTGCTAATTCATAGCTCAGACGGTCACACAACAGGAATCTAGTTTAATTTCCTTTCAATACACTGTCTAAGATTTTCTCTTATTTGCTCTCTTGCTCAGCTATCTCAGCTATTCCATGACTATGTTCTTAGGTTTTTTAGTTAATGTCCATTTTACCTGTGCAAGCTAGCTTCAAATTTATCGCCACTGTTGACTTCAGCTGTTTATGTGCTCTAGAGTGCCATAAAGCAATACTCACTTGGCACATGACCAGGACAGAAGTCTAAAGTTACTTTGGGTGTTTTTGTTTTGTTTTATTTTGTTTTGTTTTGTTTTGTTTTGTCTTGTTTTTTGATAGTTGGAGCAGGAGAATGTGAATTAGACATTATTACAGAAAAATAGCCAAATATTTCTTCAAATAAAATTGCAACTGAAATTTCAACAAGACACACATTGGTATCCCTTTAAACTGTTCAAAAGTTTAGCAGAAGTGTAGCAGTGAGAAAAACACATTTGAAATCTTCAGAGATCTTAGAGCCTGTCAACAACCGAGCTGATGACATTATGAGTAGTGTCAAGTGATGCAGGTGAACTCCTCAGTAGTATCGGTATCTGGGATGCAGAAACGCCCCAACACTGAAACAGGGGCAGGATTACACCAGCTGTTGTTAAGCACTCCTTATCTTCTGTCTCTGTGATTGACATGAATGTTGGAGAGAAGCTGGAATCCAAAATAGTCTGCTCTTTGAGAAGCACAAAAAATTTGATTCCAAACAGTATTTATTTGTCCTCAGCACCGCTTCAACTTCTTCTATTTTTTGTCCCAATAACCTCATATTGTTCATTATAATTCAGGAAGAAATGGTATAAATTTCCCTCTCCTTGCTCTTTTACTCCTGCTCAATCAGTTGTTTCCCTATGCACTTTTCTACTGGTACAGGTATTCATCATAACAAACTTCAATATAAGCCAAAAATGTCATCAGATATAATTCAAGGAACAATGCATCCAAAACAATTGATATTTTTGTGATTTTCAAAAATGTGATCCAAACATAATATCAAATTATGCTTGCACTTAACAGCTCCACAGCACCAGTTGTTCTTGGGATGGATGGAATTTGCCATGAGCCCCTCAATGTTCTGGATGGTGTTTTTTCTTTATTATTATTTTTTTTTAATTTGTTTTGCATGACACAACTGTGCAGCATATGGATATCTGAATATTTGTAGGAGTGTCTCTGGATTGCTTCAGTGTCTACTTCAACCACAGTTTTGTTTTGTCCAATCAACCAGATCAAAAGAATGAAAAAAAGAAAAAAAAATCATAGATTAACAAACGCTGGCATTTATACATGGTAAATAACAGACAATAATAAAAAAAGCAGCTCCTAATTTATGTGATCCTTTAATGTACAGCCAAGCACTTAATGAATATTTGAAAAATTTGCAGCTTTTGCTTTCCAAAGTTCCTTTTTCAGACATATAAACTTGTCATGTCAAATTTAAGACATATTAATAGTATAATAAATAGTAGTGAATGAATTACTGACCCTGGTGGTATTTCAGTAATGACTTTTGGCATAATTAATCAAATCATTTGCAAAAATAAATGCAAATATATATGTAAATGAGGTGGCTGATATTTGCTTCCCTTGGTCTCTATTGATTAACTGTTGACAGTCTTGTAAATTCTGTCTGTTTAGCACTAGATTTTTTTTCAGTACTGCTATTCAAAGCCACTCTTTGCAATGACCTGGCTGAGAGAGTTTAGACCTACAGAAATAAGCATCTCCTTGATAGTTATAACACATGATGGAAACCTGTGCAGGGGGCTTTGAATCTGCCTCCAGAGCAAGTCGCATCGAGTTTTTGATGTTTCTATGTACTTTTAATGCTGTACAACTTTCCCGATATCCATGTGTGAGGCATTGATTGTAGGTTTACTTGTAGTTAGTCGAGCCAGTTCAAATATTGGTTAGGGGCAATATTCCTCTCCAACAAAACTCCAACAACTGCCCTCCTCATTTCCCAGATGTATACAGACTGCTGTTAGAAGAAGAGGAATGCTGAAAAGTGGAAAAACATCATTCATCCCAACTTTTCTGAGGTGTGTTACTGCCAATTAATTCAGAATTACTTATTTTTCTCCAAAATCTTAACTACTGTAAACAGTTATTTATGTTTTAAACTAGACCTTGAAAATGTCAGACTTTTTTTTAGCAAATATGTTTAAAGGTAAATAATGGCTTAAACATATATCTATGTTATGCATATTTTAGCTGGTTAATGACAAATGACTAATATAAGCAGAGAAGGATTTAGTAGCAGGTTATGGTCTGGATCTAACTGACTGTTGTAAAATAGTCTGCTTAGCGTGCGACAAGTGCTGCAGGCACCAGCAG
>JAOWBL010005497.1:0-10186 GCA_028564865.1 Zenarchopterus dispar
TGGAAAACATAAGAGATCCTAAGCTCATTGCCACACAAAAGCGAGATGAGACATCTGGTGAAAGAGCTCAATAAACAATACAAAGTAATTTACAAGTGTTTTGGCATCTACCAGTTCACAAGGAGACAAACTGTCCATAAATGGAGACAGTTTATTAAGATGTTCCCAAGGGACAGCTCAGATTCCTCCCTGACGAACAGAAGAACCCATGAGTAACAGCTAAAGGTTTGAAGATATCGCTGGAAATTGAAAACTTTCTACATCAGTCATACATGAATCATTGAACAGGGAGGAGAACAGTGGAAGAAATCACCGTTTTTCTACAAAACATTACTACCCACATGAAGTTTGCCAAAGAGCACCTCGGCAATTAAAAAAGCCTAAGTGTTCAAAAAGAACATCGTCATCATTAAAACATCATCCCAACAGTGACGCCTGGTGGAGGGTGCATCGTAATTTGGGCTTGCTTCGCTTCCTGAGGATCTGGACCAATTCACATCGTTAGGAGAAACGTGACGCTACAGCACAATACCCCCATGAGTCAAAATAAATCAATGAGAGAATGGCTTGAGACAGAGAAAGTACCTCATGGAGTGGCTCAGTAAGAGCCGGGATCTCAGCCCGGTAAAGGTGATGTGGACCGAAAGAGAACAGTTCACACTAGAAACCTTATAAATGACTGAACTGAAAGCAAGGATGTAAAGGTTCAGAATTCCTCCTGAGTTTTTGCAGATCTGATCCAGGGCAAAAGCATTTCATAAAGTCAAAGGAGGTTTGATCAGCTTTTAACAAGGGTTCACTTACTTTTCCCTCCAGTACTGTGATAATCATAATTTTGTCTGTTGCATATCAAGTGCGACAGAGAACTATGTGTTTGTGTTGATTATTGTGACTTAGATTAAGATCAGATTTTTTTGGTGAATCAATGCTGAAGACAAGTCAATTCCAGAGGGCTTGCATACTTTTTCTTACCACTGCAGAATTAAAATCTCAAGTTTTTTGTATTCCTTTCATGTCATTTAAAGTCATCTTATGCACTCTTCTTTGAATTATTCAAATAAGGTTAAAAATGTTAAACAAATAAATATAAGTGCATCACCAGCTCCCCATTCCTCCCCACTTCCAGCCACTATTTTATACCAATCACTTCAACACTCTGGTCCAAACTTGTGCATCTTCTGATCAAACTCTCAACGAGAAATTAAATTTTACTCAAAGATGCCCTGATTTTTTTTAATTCACTGAAGTTCCCCAACAGACAATAAAAACAGCCTAATTTTTTTTTCTTTTAACACCAAAACCATTTCTGGAAGAAATTAGAAAACAGCAGAAACCCACCTGCAAGTTGCATGACTGTGTTTATTAGTGTTGGCACAAATTCAACACACACACACACACACACACACAGACAGACGTACCTGGAGCGGCTGCCACTGAAGGAGCTGTGTTGGGAGGAGTGGCTGGAGTACGAGCTGAATGAGGAAGAGCGACTGCGGGAGCGAGATGAACCAGAACCTGTGTAGGATGAAGAGCGAGACGACGACCTGCAACACACACACACAAAATGCAGTTAAGATTTATCAAAGAGTAGCCAGAGAGTTGTTTAACTTTACGTGTGGTAATGTTTACACATCACAGGGCAGCTTCAAATATTAACATAACTGAGAAAGCTCCTACACAGTTTAGTTTAATACATAAAAGGAGTTTCAAAGGTCAACTTCTGTCTTTTCTGTTTTAGCTTTCTAGAGTATAAGAAATATGTCATGTGATCACACTCATCATTTGATAGGCCTGTGTTAAAAATAAAGGGCAACAGGTCAGATCTTATCAAAAATATGCCAGATGTGTGGAGGCAATGAATGATATATACAGTTTTCAGTAAACTATTTATAGAAAGCTCGAAGATAGTAGTAACAATGCTACAATATTTGTAATGGTAACTAATTTATAAATACAGTAATAAAGTCATTGTATTTGAAGAGAAATATGTTGGCTAATTTTTCATGGGCACAACCCACAACCTCAGCTGCTCATCCCACAAATGCATGTCCATTAAAAATGTTTTATCATTCAAAATGGAAATAAATAGGCTTTTTAACGGTATAGGATTTATGTGTATGTATGTAAAGGTATGTAGGGGTATGTATACGAATGTATATGTTCAGATGGGTATTTTTACTTAAAACGTGTATGTGTATATATTTATTTGTATATATATTTTATCCTATGTATATGGGCATGTATGTGTTTTACATTTATTTATGGATTTAGCTACTGGCACCAGCGTGTGAACCATGTACTCACTACACTGTATAAAAATATCTGTGTGTAGAACACCTTGGCTAGCCTTGATGCTGAGATATACTATACAAGTACACTTGCCTTGACTACACAGATGACAAACCCAGGACATGTATGTATTCTCAAATAGATGTTAAAAGGTTTGTTTTTCAGCACTGCACAATTTTTTCATCACCAATTACAAATACACACACACACACACATATAAATATATATACACACACACACATACACATACATACATAAATGTAAACATATAATTCTAACACTACACGTTACACACTCATTCACATACTACAATACACTACACAGTCACCAAGCTTCACCCATCACTGTTTCGTCTTCCTTCTCCTGCTCTTTCGTGTCCCACTGTCAGTGATTTTAGCCCACTTTGACAGAAATGTTTCCTCTTTTTGAGTCCCCCCTCCCCCGCCTTCTTCTTTTTCTTTTCCACTACAGGGATCAATAAAACGCAATAGATTGTCAGAAGTCTAGGGTACACTGTGATGTGATGTGATCAGTGTAATCAAAGGTGGCTACACAAGTGCCATATTTCCCCTCACTGTCTGCAGGAATTTATTTGTAAGGGCACACATCCACACTGAAAGGAAAATTATCTCTGAAGTTTCAGCTCTGCTCATGGATGTAACACAAAAGCAAAATTCTGCAAGGATCAGTTAGCTGTTTGATCCAAATGTGTGTATTAAAAACCTAAAAAGCAGACAAAGCAATCGTTAAGATAAATAATGAATGCTACATCCAAAAACAAAGCTGCTACTGTTATTTATACTGTTCAAACATTACACTACACTTTACTACACGGATAAAAAATGTTAGATAAATGCCAGCTCGGGTAGGTCATCAAAATGAATCCCACTCAGTCTTTATATGGAACAATTTGATCAACAGGATGATTTTTCTTCTTGTACACAACTGCACATTATGCACAACTGTTAGGCATGGAAAAGAAAAAAAAAAGTCAAGTGTCCTACATTCCCACGCTCAAGTTGGAAACTCCAATGTTGGAACTGGCTTCTCTAAAAATACACATAGGAAGAATTCATGAGCTTATTTATAGTAAACTATGCAAGTCAAGTTCTACCATTTCTGGACATCCCTAAATAAAGCTACAAACAATGCTAAAATTATGCAGAGACATTCTTGTATTCTGTGCAACTGCACTTAACAGAATAATCTTTGTCAGTATATGTAGATACATATATACACAGAAACACACAGAAATTTGTCCTGTTTTTAACCCATCACCAGTTACACCAGGAGAAGTGGGCTAGTACAGCACCCAGGGAGCAGTTAGGGGTTAAGGGCCTTACTCATGGGCCCACAGTGGCTCACTGCTGTTACCAACCCAGTGGTTGAACTGGGTCCTCCACATCCAAGTCCCACCTCTGTAACCACTAGGCTACCACTCCCCTAAAGTATATTGAAAATGTTAACATTCCCTTCTTAAAGACACCATTTCAAATCCACAAATGTTTCCAGCCATGTTTACTTCATTATGAGTTTATGAACTGATCTGCAACCACTGACAGAGCTGTGGCATCAGTGTTGTGTGTTCACAATAAAAACATAAGGGAAACCCCCGAATATCTCATGTCAGTCTTCACACGGAAGCTCTAATGGACTTCAAAGAAGCCTCCACCTCCTTCTGCTTCCTCATCGTGGTTGAAGTTGGCATGTATTTCACTTTAAAGTGAAGTAATTGTTTATTGATGGAATTTTTCACACCCTGTTTTAAATATCTGAATCACAGTAGATATGATTAAAGTTTTGACATAGACTAACAAGTGGAACAACTGAGAATCAATGATGAAGGCGTGTAACGTTGTGACTTTCTCACAACACAGCACAGTTAATGACTGATGTAGTGAAAGAAAATCAAAACAAAACAGTTAGGAATTTAGTTTATTCTCTTTAACTCTTTAAGACTGCATTAAACAGTAAATAATTCTCATGTAGCAATTTTGACTGTCCAAATATCTAAAGAATTCTAAAGAAAAAAGGCAACAAAAATAATTTCACCTTCCACTTGCAGGTTCAGCTCCAGCCGTTTCCTGATGCGAGATAAACTGCTGATTGCTGTTAACATCCATCATCACTGAGACGTTGAGATATTTTGTGCTGGTGTTGGAGCCACTTCACCTTTTGTTTGTTTTTCCGCTGCCATCATGTTGGTGCACCACCAACTCATGTTAAAGACCTCTTCTTTTAAATTATCTGAACATCTGTAATCTTCACTTCTTTAGAGGAGCACCATGAAGGTTACACAGATTCCACCCTGGACATGTTCTGTCACTAATATAGCTTATAAAGGTGATCATTGTTGCTTTTTGGGAATTTTCTTTGCAACATCAGTCACCAAAAGAAAGTTTTTTGTTTTTTTTTTGTTTGTTTTGTTTTTTTTTTAAGAATCTCTAAGTTCCTCCAAAACTATATAATTCTGCACCACCTGGTTCATAATTATGTAATTAAAAGGCCATTTAAACATCACAGAGTACACTGTTTATTAAACCCAATTTGTCCAGGTTGTGATTGCAAAGACATGGTTACAAAAAAATAATTATTTTATCTGTATCTGAAGTACTTGTTTGCTATTAGGAAGGTTAACTCTTGGGACAGAGTTATGCCTTTCCACATTAAACAAATTTGAAGTAAATTTAAGTAAACTTGGATGTCACCATCTGTGGTTGTGATGACAGTAAAATGAGTCTACTGTGACCTCACAAACCTTCACCTCTAATTTAACCTCATTACCAACTATTTATTTATAGATTTTATACATGTCCCTCCATGGCATTTAAGTTCAATTTGAATGTCCTTCTTGTCCTTTTGTATCCAAAATTGGAACATATTTTTCACACAGGTAGTGACCACAGGTAAACCGTAAACATCGACAGATTGTCCAAATTAGTGATCAGCAAGAGCTTGCTGAAAGTACAGTAGATTTCTTTTGGATTAGGTAGCTAAATAAATAGAAATGGTTTTTAGGAGGCCTGAATTGTTAGTAAAGAATCTCTGCTACAACAGCATGTGCTCACCTGACCTAAACTCAAAATTTTGGGAGAAGAATCTTAAATGAAAACAGGTTCCTACCTGGATGAGTGGGACAGAGACACCGAGGAGGCAGAGGGGTGATGCCGCCGCCGGCCTCGGGGTGGGGAACCAAGGGTGGGGCGTCTCCTGGGAGATTTAGACCGACGCCATGGGTCTTTCCATTCATCTGGTCGCCTCATGACTGGAACGGCCTCCTTCTTCTGGGGTGGCTCCATCGGCCTGCTGAGAAGGTTAAACTGTGATCAAAAGCTGATAAACTGGCCAAAAGAGCCATTTCTTTCATTGTGCAAACATTTCTGCTCTACTGAGCAGAATTTCTTTGATTTATAGCATGCTTCAAAGTGAAAAGCTTTCAATCATTTTACAAAAGCATAGTTACAAGCCCATATTTGAACAAATAAAGCTTATTATTTTGACAATTTAGAAAAAAAGTTAGAATCTAATCTGAACCAATAATAAATCTATTGTTTTCACAATCTTCTCGTTCCTCACTGAACTAGTTGAGCGATGGAAGCTGCACCTTGTTGAAACTTAGTTTTTCCATCCTCTTCACAATTGCCGTTTTTTGGTGTACAGCAGCTGAACACTGAAGAAGGTGCATTTTTCCCAGTACGATTATGAAATTGTGAGAAAGTGTCAGTGTTGTTTTGACTCAAGATGTTTCAATGAAAGATCCGCGTGATAAGCATGTAGCAACAGCCTATTGAATTACTCAACGTCCTCTGTCAAAGTTGAGTCATGCTCCTCATTAATATACGGATAAGGACTTCCTGAGTCCTCAGCCATATAAGTGTGTCCTAACCAGACAGCCGTCTGTGGAAAATTTGTGTGCAAGTATTCTTTTGATTGAAACCATGAGCAATAAAGGAAGCAAAAAATGTTGGCTAACATGAAAGCACATAAACAGTAATTTGAAAGAGTGAACGCTGCAATATCCTGCTCCCAACAGTCATCTCCTTTTTTTTTTGGGTAAAGGCCAAACATTGACGTGTCTAAATCTATAAACCCAATACACTTAGACTATGTTGAACCATCTCTCAATATACAAGTGTAGTGTTTAATCCACAAAGAAATAACCACTCTGTCCATCTATATATATTAAAAAAAGTCATTCTCCATAATATGTTAACTTCCATAGGCCCATTTATGGAATAGTGTCCAAACATTTGAATGCTTGTGTTTATATTTTGCTCATTTTGTTTATATGATTTTAAAATTGTTAGTTAATCTCCTCTTTTTTAATGACTCTATTTCTCTGAATTCTGTTACTTTTAATACTGCAAATAGGGCTGGGCGATATGGCAAAAAAATTGTCAAAAAATATTTTTTATGTTGTCTGATCTTGATTTTTATTATGTTTTTTTTTTTTTTTTTTTTTAAATACTACCAGTTTTAAGACATCTGTACTGAAAACTAAAGAAAAAAAATTAAGCCTTTATATAGTGGCCCAAGCAACACAGAAAAATCCTACAAACATGTCTCCTTACATAAACAAAACCAGCAGTCCAGAAACAAAGTGTAACTCTAAGTTGTGTGCACGTCAAGTTCACTGCATTCACAGTTTAAAAAAAAAAAGTTATGTGTGAGTGTTTGAACAAAGTAACAGATTCAGCTGTGTGTGTCCAGGTTTTCCTCCCCAGCTGCTCTTTCATTTGTGAACGGGTTTCAACTACGAGTGATGCTAATTTCTGGAGTGAAGAGCGGCTCCACTGTGCTTACACTTATGGTCATCAAACGGGAATGGTTTAAAACATTTATGTCGTCATCATTTTCTTGCCATGTTAATGTCATACTAAATAACTGTGACTGATTCTTTAGCCTGCAGACAGGTCACGTCACAACTTCTTTGGCATGAAAGATGCGGTTCCAGCTGCATTCACTCAACCATTTCTTCAGTTGATCATATAATTTAGTGCCTGATTTCATCTTCTCCTTGAAAACGACTACCGAGTTTTCTTATTTCTGCATCTCCCCAGTTCAGCATTGTTAAATTACTTAGAGCGAGTGAATAAGAATAATAATGGGTGGTTCACACAAAAGTTTTCCCATCTTCTTCCTGGTCCCTTAAAGGTGTCGCACACGTACAACCAACATGATCATGTTCCACAAACAAAAGCCAACATGTAAGAGCCATTTGATTGGCTGATGAACAGCACATTTCCGCCACATGTGATCGAATAAATGGGCTCATAGCTAATCATCGTAATCGATCAGAAGTTGAACGCGATCACAAAGCACAATCATATGATCGCCCAGCCCTAGCTGCAAACTGTTCATTTTTCTGTGGGGGCTTATTCCTAAATCCCACTTTCTTGACATTATCAAGTAATATAGATACATTTTTGGTGTTTATCTTCTTAACTCAATCTGTTTTCATTTATATAACACTTTTTAACAAGAAATTAAGCCAAAGAGATTTACATTTGCAAGTGTTTTTTTTCCTTCAAAAACTTGGGGGGGAAAAGGTATCTCCAAACAAATGTCCAGAGAACAGTTTTATGAGAGAAAACCAGGCTGTTGGAAAAATGTTTTTAATCTAAACATAATATTAATTTGGACTCAGATGAAGGATTCCATAAGGAATAATGGAATAGATGCACTTTATTTAATCCTACTGATCCTAACTACACGTCCTGTAGTCACAGAAAGATTGCTCTGATGCTGAAGGGTTAAATTATTGGTAGGCATCAAGTTAAAGTAACTAAGAAAATTAATAAACTACAGACATTGGGTTAAGAATTATCAATCTATTACTCAAGTTTGGAAGGACTGTCATGAGCCATCATTATGCAAGTATAGAGCTCATAGAAATCTTTAATAGTGGTGATAAGATCATTTCCACACACAAGTACTGGTATTGTGACTAATATATTTAAAAAAACAAACAAAAAAAACAATTTCTTAGTGAGGCTCAACAGATCCATACACCCATTCCTGTTTGATGACCATAATTGTAAATTTAATTTTTTTGCTCCCTTTTGCATCAGTGACACTGATGCATCCCAACATCAGGCTCAGCATGACGCATCATCGCCACATGAACTGGATACAACAAACTGAAGGTCTTAAACCCACCGAGATGTGCTGAAGAAGACTTTACACAGTAATAAATAAGGAAAAGCAATTCTGGACATAAATAAGAGACTGGATGAGCTTATTGAAACAATGCCACACTTAATGTGTGCTGTAACCAAAGTTTAAAGGGACCAACAAAATAATAGTGACCATTTTTGGCCAGACAGCTTGGGATCAAATTTGCAAAATGCTGTATAATTATGCACAGCTCCAATGTCTCCCTGCAACATTCAAGGGATTTTCCCCAGCCCTAATTTCAGTAATTAATTTTGTGAAAATGACTTCAAGCCTTAAGTGTTTGATTTCAAAGGTGTATGTAAATATTTGCAGGAGGAAATGAACTGTAGAGATCGACACTTGAAATAGTTGAGGTTGGTCACGTTAACGGGCGTGACTTTCTCCAAGTTTACAATTACAACATAAACGTACAGTGTAAACGGAGGAATTATGGTTACATCAGATCAGTTTAACAAAAACGAATAAGCGGAAACCCTGGGAACCAGTCCTAACATGGACACACATCTCCACGTGAATGATTCCACGGATGTGATGCAAGAGCAAACAAGATACGTCATTACAACTCTGAACTAAAATAGGATCACAACATAAGAGCTATTTTTAGCTTCTTGTTATCATATCAGCTTCTTTCAGGGAAGGGATGAATGAAGGAAGCAGGACAAATAAAGCCATAAAGTTCTCTGAGCACAACAAAAGGAGATGGAATGTTTGCAGACTGCACCATATTAAATGAATCCTTCTGGAAAAGTACAGGCTTGTACTGTGGGTAGACGCTCAGGGGATTAACTGAACTTGCACAATATTAGTGTCTCATCACCAGGTTCACGGTGACGACATACCATGAAGAAAGAAAAAATCCTGATAAAACCTTAAAAAAAAAAAATTACGAACCTGCACAAAAATGCTGTTTATATTTGAAACCACTATGTATTTACCATTTATGTACTTAAAATTTGGTGACAATGTACATTTTTTTCCCCTATCGCTGAACAAAATAATATGGGTGTTGACTCTTATGTTAATGTTTGGAAATTCTTTCCTGTAATTCCTTTTGAGGTGGATGGAAAACAAAAGAAAGTTCCATAATTTCAAAACCACAGACCACAAATGAGTGAAGAGCAATAAAATCGCCATTTACCAGTGGATTGAACAAAAATTTGTCAATACACAGTGATGAAATAAAATGTATTATTATTATTATTATTATTATGAAACACAAGGTTTGTGTGTAGTTTAACGTGTCCCATGTTGTAGCTATAAATAAATTTGCAAAATTCTATGCAACCATGCAGTAGTTTCAGAACATATATCTTACAGAAAGAATGTTTATTTATAGACCACCTTTCACCGATATCAGTCATAAAGTAAACTGTCTAGAATGACAGCAGTGTGTAGCAATATATATATATATATATATATATATACATATATATATATATATACACACACAAACACACATATATATACATATATATATATACACACACACACACACACACATATACACACACACACACACACACACACACACATATATATATATATATATACATACATATATATATATACATACATATATATATATACATACATATATATATACATATACATATATATATATATATATATATACATATATATATATACACACACACACATATATACACACACACACACACATATATACACACACACACACACACACACACACACACACACA
>JAOWBL010005498.1:0-10186 GCA_028564865.1 Zenarchopterus dispar
GATAAAGATGAGGAAAAGGTGTCAATTGTGTGAATACGTGTCCTTTAAAACCATCTCTCCAAAAAAGGCTTCGGAGAATTTGGTGTCATGACTGGTTGATTTCTGGAACACTCTTCCAGCAAGTCTGGTAGATCATTTTAGTTGTGTCAGATGTTTGCTCAACTAAAAAGGGCACGTTATTCTCCTAATGGTTACCAGCAACAGTTCAAGTCACTGACTTACTTAGTATTTACTTACACAGTGACTGCAGAGTTTACATCCAGCTGAGCTCTGGCATTCAGCCTTAGGCTACTTCTCGATAAGTAGGTTCCTCTTAGGAACCTCACTTAGTATCCCCATACCTACACATAAACCAGTCCTAATCAAGACTTTCATATTTATTACTCCCCTCTGGTGGATTAAGCAACCAAAGTCTGTGGGGAGAGGTGTGTCATACATTTTTTCTTGAAAATCACATTTCATAAAACCTTCAACACTGTTAAAGCCAGAATACCTATCCTTCACTGCTTTTGCTTCATTAAAAAAAAAAAAAAAGATTTATAAATTAAGGAATTGTGGTGGGGTTTTTTTTATTGTACTGAAGCATGAATTGTGTTCCTCCCTTCTCTGCATCTTTTATCTATACCTACTTATTCTTTAAAGGGTCTGTCCTACCTCTATTAGAACAAACATACAGAAACACCCTGGACAAGTCACCAGTCCACCACATATAGACAAACACACATGCTTAAACATACGGGCAATCACCAATTAACCTAACGTACATGACTTTGGACTGTTAGAGGTGCCAGGAGTAGATGGAGAAACTCCATGCAAGCACAGGGGGCACATTTGAACCAAGAACCCTCTTTCTCTGAGGTTACAGCGCCAACCGTGAGCCACTATGCTGCCCATCTCAAACTCACTTTTGATAAAAGTGTTTACAAAATGACTGACCTGTAAATGTGTCTGCTATTGGCTTATAATCTTTGCTAATAACTATAAGGTAAAAATGACCAAAAATTGTGATGTTTCAGGTGGATGATAACATGATAAACTAATGAGATTCCATCTACAGTATTTGAGGAAAAAGAAATCTCAGTGCAATTATTGTAAATATATGTAAAGTTCATTTGGAGAAAAGAACAAAATATAAAGTTTTCATTTAACATGTATAACAAACAAACTGATGGGAACACAGCCTTTGAGGTGTAATCAAATACTATAAGTTTTGTTCTGTGAAATCACTCCCTCAGAGTTGTGTGCCATGCAGAAATCTGACTATATTGCCTTCACACCCTGCTAACCCAAGCATTTCTACATGACATGTTTCAGCATTGTTCTTGTTGCCGTTTCTACCACTGGAGCTGAGTGAGGAAATGCAGCAGGAGGTGGGCTTGTGCATACCATTATCTCACAAAGCACTCATTACAGGAGTATCTTCAATATCCTCTATTCCAGCAAAACATGTCACCTCATGCTGTCCGACTCATTGTGAACACCGGAGCGCTCAAACACAACACCTATTTGGCACAGACCTCCACACTATCCATGACTCACTTGAATGAAATGCCTTAAACATTCCAGTTGCCAAATTATGAAGCGAACAGAAATGTATGCATGGGGCTTGGCCTTCTCTGCATGCATGGTGGGGAGAGGGTGGGGTCTTGGGGGGCACCGAGAGGAGACATATGGACTTCTCCTGTAAGTCCGTTCTTTGTCAAAACACAGCTTTATATTTTGCCACCATCCATCATGAGGGCATATATTTCATTTACTGTCAACACCAGGCTAATAATATTGAAGCAACAGTCTACAGGAAAATGAAATTAAAACTTTGCATCTTCCTGTAAATCTTGGTGGGTTTTTTTTCCTTTTTTTCCCCAAATCTATGCATAATGTATTTAAAATTAGATCTTCTGTCTATCTATCTATCTGTCTGTCTGTCTGTCTGTCTGTCTGTCTGTCTGTCTGTCTGTCTGTCTGTCTGTCTGTCTATCTATCTATCTATGTGGATGTGCGCTCGTGTGAGAAAAAAACCCACCCTGTTTATATTGGTTAAGGTTTGTCTTGTCCAACGATGAACCTTTATTTACCGTCTTATTTACTAATTACCTATCAGTAACTTCCCTTTCATCAACCAAACCTTCCATTGCATCATGTTAATGTTTAAAACTGCAATTACTCCAACAAACAGCAACAACTACCCAAAGTCCATTGCTGCAAGATTCCAACAATTTCTTGCCACTAATTTACAGAAATCCCAGAAGGAATTTGTTTATCAGTTCTTCATCTTGAGGAATCTCCTGAGAGCACCTTTTTTTGAAAAGCAGTCCCACAGTCAGAGCATCACAGCAGAAGTCAGGAGAGGAGGGCTTGTCAGCAGCTGTTTCAGTCTGTCACCTGGTGAAGAAAAGCTCTGTCATGCCCTACCTAATGGTAATTGTTTGGAGCGGTGAGAGCCCACCTTCCTGTCTGCATGCTGGTATCTCAGGCATAAGCGGTGGAGACAACACCAGTGGTAGAAGAGGGGGGAGTAGCTGGGGGTGGGTGGGGGCTGGGGAGTATCTCTGTTGAAGGATATTTCTTTAAGATGCTGGAGTATGGTAATTCAGTGGAATTATGAAGCCATACTGACCTTTCCAGCTTTACACTGGCATGTAAGTTATTATATGCTATAAATGAAGCATAATAATGCTTTGGGCCAAGTCAATTCATTCTTGACCACAGTTTTAATTCGTCATAAAAATATGTTGCCTCATATTTCTTCAAAAGAGAGAGTTTCATCTCCATCAGCACCAGCAAAGTTCAATCATTTTAGTGGCTTTAGGCCACTTAATGTTTATCTGTGCTTTACCCCTTTTTTCAGTCATTTTCATACATATTGATCATGAAAATATTCTTTTCTATATGAATTAATGATAAATCTGCAAACATTTCTAGAATATCATGTTTTTTCATGGATTTATGCTTAATTTATTAAAGATTTTCTTAAATTTGCCCCTTTTAAAAAAAGTAAAATTGTGTGTAAAGACAATTGTACCTTTAAAAGGTAACATTCAAAATCTAAACTTTAAAAATATAACTTTATGTTTGGAAGATACATAAAAATAATTGCAGTAAGGTACTCTGTTTTTATTGCTGTACTGTACACTTCTAAAATTGTTTACTCCTTAAGGAATTATTGTCAAGAAGGGGCGTTAAACTAACACTCGGAGTAGTTAGTGTTGAAGTATTTAAGCTTCACGACAGCATTGCAACATTTAGTTTTGATGTGATGTTAATTCATTATAACCTTCAGCTAATGACAAAGTTGGCAACAGCCAGTTCACTTTATAAGTGTGTTAACATTTACTGCTCTCAAGTCACGACCAAACTCTGAAGTGTGCGCTAACGCCGCATGAAAGGCTGCTGCTTGTCAGATAGCCTGATGAAATACTCACAAATACAACTCTGTATAACTGTGGAGCCTGCTTCACCAAAGCAGCTACTGCAGAAACATTTGCAGTGCTGCTTTCCGGCCCTGGCGCTGTGGAGCTTTACCAGTGTAAACTAACTAAAGTTATTATTACAAAAACACAGGACACAGCCGTCGCTTTAAACACTTTTAATTAATGTGTTTAAATTGTTGGTGTGAGTCAGTAAGCAGCCATCACAGCAGTCAGACACCAGCCATTAACCGTTAGAAACCGATGGGAAAAGAAGGGAAATGTCAAACACTTCTCATCAAGTTTATTCTGAAAGA
Source organism: Zenarchopterus dispar (assembly GCA_028564865.1). NCBI lineage: Eukaryota > Metazoa > Chordata > Actinopteri > Beloniformes > Zenarchopteridae > Zenarchopterus > Zenarchopterus dispar. The sequence goes on from JAOWBL010005498.1 coordinate 3,725, forward strand.
TTTGAGGCAGTTGAGATGAGTGCGGTTCAGACAGTTAAGGTAAGAAAGTGCAGGGTTGAGTTTTTAGTTCGTGTTTGAACGTGGTACCCACAAATCATTGATATTGCATATGATTTATATTTTCATCTGTAGGGAAACCTTATCGCAGAACATCTGTGTTTAAATCCCAAACAACTGAGCAACAAGTCTGTGTCCATACATGCTCAAAACTAAGTTATATGTGTACAAAAAAAAAAAAACAACCAATCAATCAGTTGTAGAGCTCTGCGTGGTTAGTTGCTTTTTCTCCCCTTTTTCCTTTCAGTTTTTTTTACTTATTTATTTTTAGTACAGAGCACTAAAACAAATCCTCAAAGGCATGAATCAAGACAACTTGACTTATGTTCCTTGGATCAAGAAAACATTTCACCTCCCATCCCGACAGCTTCTTTAGTTCAAACTCCTCACCTGCAGGTCTGACCTGCTGAATCCAAGAAAAGGAAGTCCAGTTGTCCAGAGTCGAGCCTTTGAGGATTTTAGCACAGAACATAATTGTTTTTACCCCTCAGAGTGAAGTTTTGTTTTTTGTTGTTTTTTTTTTTTTTTTACAAAATATTGCAAAATACATTTTTATGTACTCAAAAAAGTTCATTTGTTCAGTCAGCAAAGACTTCTGAAAAGATTTGATGTCATAGAGACCATGTTTGTAATCTTGCACTTCGCCTTGGGACCAGGTCTGTTTGGGTGAGAGCTGCAGAAATGTCCCACAGGACTGTATTCTTGTAATTAGATTGGCTTAAGCTATGGCAGGAGATGACAAGCAGAGTATTATGAGGTTTTCAAATGAAGGCAGCAGCTCATATAATAATAGCACTTGATGTGAACAGACAAGTTCAAAGTATAGTAAGCAACAGACTTATGCAAATGTGAGGTCAGTAGATTAAAAACAAGCAAAGGCAGTGAACTGACAGGGAGTAGCAAGTGGGTCTGATGTTATGCTAATGTAATACGCTGTTTCCCTTAAAGTTGGAATAATTAAGTTTTCAGAAACATTCCTCTTTTAATTTACAATAACTTCATGAGAAGAGATTAAAAAAAAAATTTTATTCTCACTTTATGGGCAACAGCCTAGGTACAGAGGGAATAAAGGGCTACTGGATAACATAAATAGTTGAGCAGGCACCCAATACAGACTACAAAGCCCAAATATAACTTACTCTTGCTTATTGAGAAAGGGGTGAAAAGCATAAAAATAAACAAATGTCTTAGCTAAAACGATTCTGTACAAAATGAAAACTTATAAAAGAGATTATATCTCTTTTTTAGCCTCTACATGTGATCAAGTTTTTAAGCAAAGCACAGATTTAAGGGAAGCTGTGTCTTGACTTGCATGAATTTACAAATTCTGCTTGGATTGCTAATTGGATATGTGTAAAGTGATAAAGGGGGCTACAGATCCAAAAACGCTCTATATTTTGTAATTACCTTGTCATCAACAGCCTCAGGTAGATTTCTTGAGTCACCTGAGCTTGGTTCAAAGAGTGAGCCAATGCCTTTGTTTAATAAAACAACTTTACCCAAGAAATACTTGTCTCTAGCCTACAATAACAAATACTTTTGGTTTTTTGAGTAACCCTTTATCACAATGCAACAATTTAATTTCTTTTTTAGACTTAAACATGGCAAAGTCCTGTGGTCAATTCCCTTTTGTCTCCCGGGGGTCTCAATATGAGCTAAGTCTTGCATGTTACCTCAGGCTACAAATAATAAAACTTATGAGGACAAGATTATGAAATAAAAACTTGAAAACCTTTAACTGACTTCAAAAACCTATTGTGCCATACTCCCCATTAAAGCAGCCAATGTGCGATTTTCTTATTTCAGCTATGAGCCAGACTTCTGTATCATGTTGTACAAAAAAAATAAATAAATAAAAGAAATAGTATAACATAATGTGTAGCAACAAAAAAAAAAAAAACATATTTAATGGTTAGCGATGTTATGGACTGAACCAGTTTAATACAGAAAATATTACCAAATCTGGAGTGTTTTTGAAACTATGACATGATATTTTGTCCCACTCCCCACCCCTCCAGAACAGAGCATTTCATACAGTCTCTACGACAGCGCGAGAGGTGAGGAAATGGGGAAGAGTGGAAGATAGGAAAAGAGGGAGAGAAAGTGTCAAGAGGAGAGAGCAATGGCATCTCAGACAGACTGTCTGGCTGCAGCAGGATCTCCAGCACTCGGCGTCATATGATTCTGAGGTCAGAGGTTATCCCTACTGATGAATATCGAGCCAAGCCTCATCTTCCTCACAAAAGGAGAGGGAGTTGTTTTCACTCCCTGGCTCCGAAAAAAGTTTATTTCCATCCATCCATCGTACAAGCATGAAGCTGTAAACTTGTCTCAAAGGAGAAGAGTTACACACACAAATAATACATATATACTTATATAATTGAAAACTTTTATCAGCCTGCCAGTGCTAGATATGTTGTTTTATTTGGGTTTTTTTTAATGCATCTATGAGTGAAAGCACACAGCTGTGAGAGAAGGAAACTACATACAAGTGTGTATACTGTATTCACAAGTGAAAACATACATCCCTGGGATTTTGACAGGGATTAGGAAGATTACAGTTTGCAGACTGTGAACTGTGTGAAAGTACACTTGTGTTTTGTTCTTATCCTTTCATACTGAACACCTCATCCCACAAGCCATCTCATTATATCCCAGTGGCTTAAGGACGTAATAAAGCTGATTTTGGGGTGATTTAAACAGACCCCGTAAGTTACAGAATATATAGTACAATTGTTTTCCATGTAAGAACTTATTTTTCCATTTGAACTATGCATGTTGTATGTTTTTCTGTTTACAGGATGTCCCTCAGAAGTATAAACTTTATAATGAGTAATCACAAAGCATTGCTAGAAATAGTCTCAGCAAGATTTCTACTGGAAGCTTACTTGAAAATATAGCTGCCCAAGAGACATAAGAATGATATATGAGATCACAAGTGAACAAACAGATGGCAGATTCCTGGGCATTTATGTAGTTAGTCTACGCCAGGAATTTGCAACCACTTTGACAGTTCTGATTTGAATAATGAAAAACCACAGCAGCTCTCCTGCAGAGACGGAAAGGCTGGTCTGACATGAACTCAAGCATTTCAGAGGGTCAAGCTGGCAGAGGTAGGAGGAGGAGGAATACATTTGTGGAGGTCACGAGGAACTGCCTCCCTCAAGCTTGAAGCTTTAATAAAACATCTCTAAATGTAGAAGGTGAAGGAGTGGCGCCGTAGAAGCAGCTAATGAGGGAGGTGTGGCCAGGTTTGAGGGTTATGGCCCATGAACAAGGTTGCAGCGAGAGGTGTGACTGCTGCTTTGTGATGAGGCAGAGATGAGAAACTGTTCCAGAGTAAACTCCACCAGTATCACTAGGTACATTTCCATTATGCTTTTGTCACAAAAGCTAAAGAATATTTCTTAATGATAATAAAACTCAGGTGCAAAATGATGGGAAAAGTCCTTCCAAGAATAATAGCAATAGATGTCCAGAATGTCATTCGTTTTGTCAGGCCAATTTCATTTTCTGTAACCATTCTTGTCATTATTTTTACTTGGAAAAAGGCCTAGGCTAGACATCTGCGACAACATGTTCCAAGGCAAGGACCTTATGAGTACAATTTGTTTGAGGGATTTCTGGGAGGTTATTTTAAATCCGGAGTAGCAGAGGACTCAAAAGTCACAAATTTTAGGTCATGTGAGACAAAAACATCTCCAGGCAGAGCACTTACATTTGGTTAAACGAACACCTTTGTAAGCAGATGAATGGTGGTAGAGTTGAAATAAGTCCAAGTCGTATTTTTTTCCTCCGGAAGGTGTGTACTTGTGCACAGCAATTATATGAGAGCATAATGTACAGATTAAATGCTATTATATTTGTGATGTGGTGCTACAGTTCAAAACTTGAAAATATTAATAATAAACATCAACAGTAGTCTAAAGGTGAACATATGGATGTATTGTTTTTAAAAAAATGTTCTACATTTTGTTTACGTGTTTGTGCATGACAGTGAATGTCAGTCCTCAAAATGAAGTTTGGAGATAGAATCGTACATTTCTGTAGTAAATAAATCTTTTTTTCCCACTAAAAAGTAAGAGGAGGCTCAAAGACAGCCTCGCTCTGGTTTTATTGACAGATATATAACATGCTTTAAGTGTTTCAATTTATGATGCGTTTGGATTTTTTTTCTTTCTTTTTGCTCTGTTTGTGTCGGACAAGATTCTCATGTCAGCAAATACTGTGCACTGCTCTGAGAAACTGCAAAACACCCAAGAGTGACATTTCAGAGTCTGCAGGCCTGGATTAAGATTTTGAATGCTAAAAATTCTTGACTGTGCAATTAGAAAGAAAACTGAAAAGTGTGTTGTTTTTCTTTCTTTTTTTTTTTTTACCAGGAGAAAACATTTCTTTCAAAAACAGTTTGCTTAGGTTCACAAATTTGTATGTGGCCATGCCTAATGAGCTTCTTTTTTTTTCTTCTTTTGGCCAGAAAAGACCACATTACAGATGACTGGCCACAGTACGCAGTGTTGCATTTGACGAAAACCAAACACAGCATATCAGCACGAACACCTCATAACAACTGTCAGTGGCGATGTTGATGTGGGCTTGTTTGGGCCACAGGACCAAGGTACCTGGCAGTTATTGAATCAATCATAAATTCCTCTGAAAACCAAAGTATACTAGAGTCAAATATGAGGCCTTCAGCTTGATAGATGTTTGGCTGAAATGCAAGAGAGGAATGATCCCAAACACACAGGAGACCCACACCAGAAAAACAGCAAAAGAACTGAATGAAAGTCTTTCAATGCCACAGTTGTAAGCAACTTAAGTAATATGTACCGTCCTGTTAAAACACAGGAAATCACCTTCATCTTTCTCAGATATATTGAATATGCACATTAATATCCACTAAAATCCCTGTCATTATAAAGACATGTATAATCATTTATACATTTATAGAAACCCACAAATGCATGCATCCGCTTTTTGAATATGGATGACTATGTAATGGCAAAATTAGCAGCTCTGTTCTTTAAAAAAAATGAAACTTGCAATACAAAGTAAAGGCTTCCAAATACATTCCACAGCATTTTCTACTTACCTTCACCCATAAATATTTAAACATACCACACCACTTCCAGAAACCAACACAACTTATATTCATACTCTTAAAACAATATTTTATCTGTGCTGTTTTGTTCTGTTCATACTTATATGAAGAAACACAAGACTGATGGAAACCAAGAGATAAGGTTTCTTGGTGCCCCAAGAAACAAAACTATAATGCCCATCCATCCATCTATGTATTTTCTATACCCTCTAAATCCTGTAAAGGGCCGAGGGGGTCTGCTGGAGCTGGATCCAAGCTCTTTACAAGTGAAGGCAGGGGTACGCTCTTGACAGGTCACCAGTCTATCAAAGGGCCACATATATACAAACAACCATACATCCTCACAGTCACACCTAAGGGCAATTTAGAATCAGTCAACCTAACTTACATGTCTATAAAAGAGCATGTATGTGGGAGGAAGCCAGAGTACCTGGAGAAAACATGCAAACTCCATACAGAAAGACTCCTGCTGAGCCCGTGAGTCGAACCAGGACCCTTTTTGTGAGGCAACTAACCACTAAGCCACCATGCTGGATGGATGGATGGAGATACAGCAATACATTACGCAAAAAGCTTATCTCTTTACTAGTAAACTTGGTTTCAGTCACTGGTGTCACTACATAACTGAAATGTCCCACATCATGTTTAAGGAAAACATGATAGAGGACATTTGCTCTCATAAGGCTAAGACTAATAAGGCATTTAAAAGGTCTATTTTTAATTACATCTAACCCATTCCTGTCCCATAATGGATACCTGGCAATCTAAGGGGCCATACTTGCTTGGACGGATATCGTATTATTCATCAGTAGTTTGTCATTTTGAATAATAAGCTTGTTTTTTTTCCTGACATTTAGACATGAAATATCTATGTTTATATCTTTAACGTAAAGCAAGGATACAAGCTGAGCTTAATTTTGTAGAAAGAGATAAACAGGAGCAGCTTTAGCCAGTGTCAAAACAAATGGATGTTAACTCTGGCACCTCTAATGTCCACAAATTTTATTTAAGATTTTTTTTCTTCTTTTTATTAAAGACAGTTTTTACTCTGTTTAGTAATACACCCAAAAAATCAGACGGTACCTTCATTTCTTTTTGCTGTGAATAAGGGACATTGTTGAAACTCCCATCTAAGTAACTGAAAACATGGAAAAACTGGACAGCCAGCTTGTACTTTAAAACATCATGATCGTTTTATTTTTTTATTTCTTTTATAAAGTATGATGCACACACACACACACACACAAAGACACTTAACTCCAGCACCTATTACCCTCTAATAACTTGCAGACTAGAGTCCTAAT
>JAOWBL010005499.1:0-10185 GCA_028564865.1 Zenarchopterus dispar
ATCCATTGAATAAAGGTTGTACCAAATCATGGTACTAACCATTAAAATATATGAAGACAGAAAAAAAGAAAAAATAAACTTAATGTAGCATATAAGGATGCACTGAGGCTGCTGCTTAAGGTGCTATGATGGAGCACCTTGCTCTGCTGTGTTGTGCAATCATGTATGTGCAGGCTATCACATTCTACAAAAAACATAACACTGACAAACCCTGCACCAAGTTTGGTCAGGTTCTTTTATAGTATGAGGCATCACATACTACAAACTCTATGTGTAAATATATGATAATGTGGATTTTGTCTGTTTTTACTTTATTGTTTTGTACTTTCTCTGTTGCCTCTAATAATGTTTTTGACTTGACTATATAAATGAAATTAGACTAAATAAAATTGACTTGAACTTGTTCATGGTATTTCTGGATCCCCATCCCCACGCCCCCGTCTCTATCTAGGCCACTAGATCACAGTCACTCTGAAACTTCCAAATCTTAGTCTAGTGTGGTGGTCCACAGTCTCTCTGAACCCTGGCCTCTATCTAGTCCATGCGCTATCTACTCCACAGTCTCTCTAAACACCCTAGTCTCTATCTAGTCCACTTGTCATGGTGTGATTGGAGCAGGACCCAAACACAGGCGATGAAGAAGGCAGGAGTGCAAACAAATGTATTTTTTATAACAAAAGAGCTACACCAACAGGAATCTGACAAAAACTCAAAGCACCTTCAGTACAGGAAAAAAAAACCCACAGTGTCAATCTGGTCCACAGCCTCTCTAATACCCCCCTAGTCTCTATCTAGTCCATTAGTCTTTGGGCTCTCTGAAACCCCCTAGTCTCCATCTTGTCTGCTGGCCCACATTAACTCAGAAATCCCACTAGTTTCTGTATAATCCACAGGTCTACAGCTACTCTAAAACCCTCTTGTATCTATTTAGTCCACTAGACCATGGTCCCTCAGAAATCACTCTAGTCTTCATCTAGTTGACTGGTCCATGGTCCCTCTAAAACCTCCCTATGTCCTGAATCACAGACAGGACCCAAAAGCAGAGACCAGAGTGGAAGTTTAAACAGTCTTTATTGGATGGTTCAGTCTTTAGATTAGCAGGTGATCCAGTGGGCAGCAAACGTAGAAGATCCAGTAGGCAGACAGGAGGTCTCAGGAGATGTAGAGGAACAAACAGGCAGGCTGACAAACAGGCAGGCAGAATTGCAGACGGTAATGCAGAGTGGATCTGAACACAAGTGGAAAACACAGGTAAGTAATAATCGAACACTCTTCTTGAAGAACTTGGCCAAGTGCAATAACTGACATGGAAGACAGAATTGACAAACTGGGGAGTAGCAGAAGAACTGGTCCTCAAATACCGGACTGTTGATTGCTAGCAGGTCTGATTAATCAGCTGCCACGCCCAAGAAGGTGGGATTGTCAGCAACACAGGAAGGGAGGAGGAAGACAAGACACAAGCAACACAGAATCATGACACCCTAGCCTCTATTGAGTCTACTGGTTTGCAATCTCTTTAAAATCCTTCATGTCTATCTATTCCACAGTCTCACTAACAATTTTTGAGTCTCTATCTAGTCCACTGGTTTATAATGCCTTGTCTCTATCTAGTCCACTAGTCCGCTGTCTCTCTGAATCCCTCTAGTCTTCCACTATCTACTCCACTACTCTATTCATCAAATAAGCTGTTTTATCATTCGTGTATAAAGCACCTTTCACAGGTTTAAAGCCACAAAGTGTTTCACCAGCCACTCAAAAAGAGGAGACAAAATTGTAAACGAGAGGAAGTATGAAAACAAACATGAAACAAGAAAAATATACACAACACTAGTGAGCCCAGGTCTAATTAAGAGCCTGTCTAAATATGAGGCTCTTTAGGTGCCTTTTAAAAGCATTAAGCTTCAATGGAACTTCGCTCATGAGCTAAAAACTGTTTTAAAATTAACTGGCACCTCCCATTTGTCATTTGGCCATGCCCATTTCTCACCTGTCTCCTCACACTTCTTCCCGAACTCCTACGTCTTACCTTACTGCTGAAATAATTAGCTCTCCCTACATAGACATGGTTGCCTGGATACAGTGGCAGTGGTAGAGAGGGGAGGGAGAAGGAGGGGTTACCATCAAAGTCATCCAATCAGCTGCCAGCATCCCCCCTCCTCTCATCTCCCCGAACCTGTAATCCCGCCCCCTTCCTTCCTAATCTGTCTGCAGTCATCATGGCGGAAATCAGGACGGGGGTGTTCGCTAAGAACGTGCAGAAGCGACTAAACCGCGCGCAGGAGAAGGTAGGAGATGCTGCAGGTGATTCAGGGTTGATTTGGGGTTGGGGGTTAGGGGGTTGGGCAGCGGGTGAAAGGCAGACAAAATGTGGACGTGCAATTTTACAGTTACAGGCCAATGGAGATCCCCAGCACCCCCAAACCCCCCAATGCCCCTTCTAGATGAGCAATCAGAGAGGGTCTCCGTCATTATTAATACTTTATCGAGCATCCACCGACACAAACAAACGGAACGGTGACGTCACCGTGTATTTCGAAACCCCTGCTGTCAGATACTGAAAAAACAGATTAACGTATTCAGTGACGTCATGTGTGCTTGAAAATGGCCGAGGTGTTTTTTTTTTATTTTAAATTTTAAAAATAATTAAAGCATATAAAGACACATAAACATCAACATGTCAAAAAAGAGGACACGTTATCAATCCTCGAATGTCCAATGTAAGTGGCAGCGGTTTTTCACTGTCGGAGTTACAGAACTGTGTGTTAGTGTGTGTGTTTGGGAGAGCGGGGAGGATCGTTGGTACTAGAGGATATGCCAGGCCCACTGAGCTGATTCTGGATGAGGAAGAGGCTGTTGTCACATTGGATGTGGATGCTGAATGAAGTAAAAATATCAAGCAGCTATCCTGTCAGATGGGTCTTTAGAAATCAAAATCAGCATTTGGTAAATAAAGAACCCCCACATAACTGACACATCTGGGCCTAATTTGGGCTAATTTTGGCATGTGTGGCTCAGTTTCAGCACTGGCAACAGCTGTGTAGACCAGATGTGTCTCAGAGTACATGAACTAGGCCAAACATGGGTTTTGGCATCTGCTTTATAAGCCTGATTTGGGCCGCAATTCATAAACTAGTGAACATGTAAAACAGTAGACAAGGGCCAGGCATAGGTCAAAAGTAAATGTGGGTCAAAAACTGCAAAGATGAGCTAAGTTTTGGCCATGGGTATTTCTGGTGAATGCATGGTCTGAGGTGTGGGGCAGTGCATCAACACAGCAGCTGTTTGTGATAGAGCAACAAAGACTGTTGTATTGCATTGTGTTTTCGACATGACAGAGAACGTTGTAGAAATCAATTCAAAGCCAATGTGATCTTGTCTGTAAGAATAGCAGAACAGGCAGTAGTCCTTGATCAGAACTGTTCTTAGTCCTGAATCAGAGCTGTCTGTGGTCCAGTAACTGGGCTGTCAGAGGGGTTTGAACTGTCCATGGTCCTGAAATATCAGCACAGTCTCTGGCTGGCTGGCCTAGTGGTATGCATCTCAGTACAAACAGAATTTAAAAAAGATACAAGCTCATCGGGTCAAATGTTACAACAAAAGCTATTTGTATTAAGCACAGAGTCATTAAAAGCTGCAGAAAAACAACATCCTGTCATGGAGTTAACTATGCCCATATACTGCTCCGGGGCCCATGTTTGGTTTAGATTTAAAACACGTCATATATATATTACACACACACACACACACATATATGTATATATATAGATATGTGTGTGTGTGTGTGTATGTATATGTGTGTGTATCTATCTATCTATCTATCTATCTATCTATCTATCTATCTATCTATCTATCTATCTATCTATTTTTTTCCAAGATAACGCTGGGTGACGGCAGTCTGTTGCAGCAACTCTGTCCCTCTGACCCTAGCTTTTGTTATTTTAAATTTTGAAGTTAAGGTTTTAAATTAAGATTTGTGCAGCTCTTCTTTGTTTAATTACTCCAGCGTTCTAGTTGTAGTACTTTTTTGCGACAATGCACATTCTCGTGAGGACCTACTCAGTCTCAGACACGGAGCCGGCACCCGCCGTAAGGATACCTGAGGAGTTATGAAGAAGCACCCACCGGGGGAAAAAGGCCGGTGCTATAGTCTGAGAGAGAATCGTGAGAGACGGAAGACTGAAGCCCTTCTTGCCGTCGGTCATTATGGGAAACGTGAGATCACTCGCCAAGACTGACGAGATGGCAGCGCTGGTAAACTGCCAGCATGTGTACACGGAGTGCAGCTTGATGTGCCTCACGGAGAAGTGGCTACGCGGGAATATACCAGACAGTGTTATCGATCTACTGGGCTTCCGGTTGTCCGCGCTGAGAGGGTTTAAACATTGCGGAGAAAAGAGAGGCAGGGGGTTTGCCGTCATCGTTAACACTAAATGGTGCCACCCTGGACACGTGACCGTGCGACACTGTATCTGCACTCGTGATGTGGAACTTCTGGCAGTTGGACTAAGGCCCTTACTACCTCCCGCGAGAGTTTCCACATGCCATCATGGTGGCTGTTTACGTCCCTCCATAAGCTACTGCAGCCAGCGCAAGTGACGTCATCCACCCGATGACCGCGAGACTCCAGTCGCAGCACCCCAGCGCTCTCATCCTGATCAGCAGGGATTTGAATCCCGTCTCTCTCTCTCCTCTCCTGACTAACTTCACACAATATGTAAACTGTGAAACGAAAGGAAAAAGCAACCTGGACCTCCTGTATACCAGTATGAAGGAAGGACATAACTCCTTCCTTGTGTGTGTGTGTGTGTGTGTGTGTATATAATCACATTATATTATCTCATATTTGCACTGTTATATCAGGGCAATTTTCTAGTCTTTAATTCTGGCATTTTCAATGACGTTACTCTCATTCTTGTACAGAGAATTTATAATATTGTAAATCGTATGTTAAACCTTAACCTAATGAAATATATTTAATGTCCTCACCTTTGGATATCTGAATTTTTTTCTCAGGTTCTTCAGAAACTTGGAAAAGCAGATGAAACAAAAGATGAGCAATTTGAACAAGTGGTTTCCAATTTCAGGAGACAGGAGGTAAGAGCAGTTCTTCCCAGAGAAAATCCTCATTTTATCATTGTCAGGATTGCAGGCGTCCATCAGCAAAGCTTGGAGCTTCTCTCAGCTGTGTTTGTGTGCTTCTGCTCAGTTAATTATCCTTTTAATTTTTGTTCTCAGTGTGAAGGCTCTCGGTTGCAGAGGGAAATGAAGAACTACATGTCCGCCATCAAAGGTGACTAGATATCTGAGCTTCAGTATCAAGACATCCATGAGTGCCTGATAATCATAGCTAAAAAACATCAAATGTCACTGTGATGCTGCACGGTGTTGTTCTTCTTTAAAAAATGACGTCGCCATGGTGACGCAACCTAACCAAAAGTTTTTGTTGCAGGGATGCAGCAGGCTTCCATCAACCTAACACAGTCCCTGCACGAAGTGTATGAGCCAGACTGGCATGGAAAAGACGACGTCCTGTCCATCGGAAAGGTCTGTCCCATAAGAGGTTCCTGAGCAAATCGCAAAGAGAATTGGACACAAACAGGAAAATTAATGCAGCATATAAATCATACAAACAAAACAGGAACCTCAGTGCAGAACATAGATAATACTAACAAAATGGGAACCTGAATGCAATGGCTGGGTAGGGGGGTGCTGGGGTGTGGCCGGGCTGCTTTCCACCACGCCCTCTTGTCTGTTGCGCTCTGGTCTGTGGTGGTGGGGTCGCTTGGATCTGTGTGCTTGGTGGTTCCGTTGCCTTTTTTTTTGTGTTTGAAAATTTTATACATATGTTTTTGAATGCAATTTTTTGAATGCAGAATGGGTCAATGTACTAAGAATTATTGAGGTTTTGTTGCAGTTTTCACTCTGTTCCATGTCAGCGAGGATTAGGGTTGAACTTTACTTCGGCCATTCATTGACCCCAGTTTAGCTAGGTGTTTTGGGAGAGTTGCTACACCCTGTTTGAAAACAGTATAGTAAGTACAAATCAAAAATGTTTTGACAAAGTTCATTGTCATATAACGTACAACTGAAAATATATGTGTAACGGCTGACATGAATAATTGTCTGTCATTTACTAAAGAGAAAATATAATATATAACTTGAATAATGTGTAACTTGAAAACTGTGTTCAAATAAAGTGCTTAAATTCAGAAAAATAAAATAAAGGGGAAAAGATTGAATTTCCTCTTTTCTATTTCACACAACACAGACTGAATTGTCTTAACCAAAATCCCACATAATAAACCTCAAATACATATTTTAACAATTGAAAAGTTTTAAAGGCTCACTTTCTTCCCTTTCATATTAAACTCTCACTCTTTTCTGCTTAATGAGAGAATGGAACTCTAGCTTGCCTTGCTGGGATTTTAAACTGGGGATTGAATGGAGTCAGGGCCATTCTCATACACATTTGGAGGTGCCCATTGGTGAGCCTTGAATTACATTTTGTTTTGATTATGTTCATTGTAGAGAAAGCTATCTCGCAGTTGTGTTTAGAGCGAAACATGGTCAAGATGTATATGGCTACTTTCCGCAACCTGGGAAAGTTGCTTCAGGGGTCATTTGGAGCCAGAAAGTGGAGGGGTCACTTCTTACCCACTGCTCTTTCAGGGCCATATCTGCTTGAAGATCAAGCAGTTGCATCTAGAGAAACCCACCATTTGCCCATTTAAAATCTGTGTGACTTCCTTTGAGAACCCTCTGACATCTGTGATGAGAAATGGGTGCTGAATGAACACAATGAGTGGCTGTTCAAAGCTGCAGTTCACAATCAGCTTATCAATAAATTCAACAAAAGAAGCGCTATTTCCCTGTCCTTAAACCTGCTCCTGCTGTTAAGGGTGGTAAAAGAGTCCCGGACCCAGTTGCAGAGTGTAGTTAACAAGGTTTATTCAAACAGTCTTTGACTACAGCAATCCGCAGTCGAAAAACAAAAACAGCCAACAGAGGGCTTCTTTCAAGGGACTATACAAAGGCTTAATGAAAAATCACCATCAAACATGGGTATCGAGTCATAACCATAGAGATTCCAACTAAGGTACTAAAAACTCACTAAAGAATCGATCAGCTTGAATGAAAGCGTAGGACGAGGAGTGGGAGAACTCAAAAAACACTGGCATGACATGGAGAGTGAAAACCAATTATCCCTCACAGGGGATCCAAGTGAGGTGGCTTAAGAAAATGGCTAATTAAGGACTATCAGTTGCAGGTGGACCGGGGTCCAGTGCTCCTGGAGATTGCTCCGCTCCCTGGTGCTCCTGCTGTGAGGCGAGAGAGTTTAGGGTTAGCTACAAGTACAAAACCATAACACCTTCACTCCTGCTGAAGTGTGCACAGTCTCCCTGCAGGTCTTCCTTGAACAACTCAAGTTTCCTTTGAAAGGACCAGGCATTGGTCATCAGTTCACAAATTGAATTGTCTTTGTCTTGTAGCCTCAAATTCTGTTCATTCAGATGTGAAGTGATGTCCACTATAAAGGCCACATTGTACAAATATTTTTCTTTTTTTTTTTTAAATGAGGAAACTGTGTTGCTTTTTCACTTCTAAGCTCTGCCAAAAAAAGTGCTACTTCTCTCCCAACAGTCCAAAAGCGTTCCAACACCCTGCCACCCTTGCTGGACCACCCTTGCTGGTCCATCTCACATTGTTGTGGAGCAAAAGATCATCAGCACTGGGATTAACGTCTTGGAGGAATTCCATGACCATGCGATGCTGGTGGGAAGAGGATGCCCTGAGAGAATTGATTATTTTCATCATTGTACTCATCACCTTAGCATACTCATCTGACAGGGAGGCAGAGAAGACATATTGATGAATGATACAATGATGAGTTGTGAGCTCAGGATTGTCCTCAATCAGTCAACTCCTGGGTGCGCTCCAAAGCGGTACGAGTGTCCTGCCACACTTTTTTGCAGCGCCAGATGTGTTCCTGCACAGAGGGCACAGGCTACTCAACCTCCTGGCTGGAAAGTAAGGGAGGCTGATACCCCAGAGAAGCATCGAAGGGCGAGAGTCCGGTGGCGGAACTGGAGAGGGTATTGTGGGCATATTCAACCCACGCCAACTGGGAGCTCCATGTAGTAGGATTGGTCTCTGTCATGCAGCAAAGCGCGGACTCCAGAGCCTGATTGATCCTCTCGGTTTGGCCATTAGTCTGGGGATGATACCCAGAGGAGAGGCTCACAGTGGTCCCCATAACCTTACAAAAAGCTTTCCAAACCTTGGAGACGAACTGTGGGCCACGATCTGACACGATGTCCACCGGTATCCCATGAAGACGAACAACATGGTCAGCAGTGGTGAGGGCAGAGGGCAACTTGGTGAGAGCCACAAAATGAGCTGCATTGGAAAAGCGATCAACAACGGCAAGAATTACTGTTTTACCTTTGGAAGCCAGGAGGCTGGTGACAAAATCTAGGGCCACATGAGACCAGGGTTGACCAGGAATGGGCAATGGGCGGAGTAATCCAGCGGGTGACTTGTGAGAAGCCTTGCTATGGGCACAAGTGGTGCAGGCTGTGACAAATTCCTGGGTGTCCATGTCCATGCTGGGCCACCAAAAACGGCATCAAAGAAAGTCCAGTCTGTGCCTGGCTCCTGGATGACAAGCAGAGGGGGACGTGTGAGCCCACTGCAGAACCTGGGAACGTACGGGGTCAGGCACAAACAGACGGTTAGCTTGGCCATTACCTGGGTTGGGGTGCTGGTGCTGGGCATTCCTCACAGCTTTCTCTATCCCCCCAGGGGAGCTGAATGATCATCATACTGGAGGGGAGGATGGATTCTGGAACTGCATTGGGGTCCTGCACAGAATTCTGGTGGGACAGGGCATCAGGCTTGATGTTACGGGAGCCAGGTCAGTAAGTGAGGGTGAAATTAAACCGACTAAAGAATAGTGCCCATCTGGCCTGGCATGAGTTTAGCCTTTTGGCTGACTGAATATAAGGCAGGTTCTTGTGGTCAGTCCAAACCACAAATGGTGTCTCGGCCCCCTCCAGCCAGTGCTGCCATTCCTCCAAAGCCATCTTGACGGCTAGCAGCTCCCTGTTTCCCACGTCGTAGTTGTGCTCTGTGGGGGACAAACAACCTGAAAAGAAAACACAGGGATGCAAGCGGTTACCAGGACCCCCACACTGTGACAACACAGCCCCAACCCCAGCATCAGATGTGTTGAACTCCATAATGAACTGCTTACTGGGATCTGGCTGGATGAGCACAGGTACAGAAGTAAACAAACCTTTGAGTTTTACAAAGGCTTTGTCTGCCTCTGGGGATCAACAGAACACCACATTAGAGGAAGTGAGTCTGGCAACTTTACTGTAGTCCTGGATGAACCACCGATAGAAGTTGGCAAACCCCAGGAAGCGCTGAAACTCCTTGTGGGTCCCCGGCACCAGCCACTCTTCCACTGCCCGGATCTTGCTAGGGTCCACCTGGATCCTTCCACTCTTGATAATATAGCCCAGGAAAGAGACTGAGTCCACGTGAAATTCACATTTTTCAGCCTTAACATAGATGTGGTTCTCCAACAGCCTGGTGAGGACCTGAGGAACATGAGAGACATGCTCCTCAAGAGAGCTAGAAAAAAATCAGAATGTCATCCAGATACACAATGACAAAACGGTTCAGAAAGTCATAAAGTACAGCACTGATGAGAGCTTGGAAGACGGTGGGAGTGTTAGTGAGGCCAAAAGGCATGACCAGGGATTCGAAGTGGTCCAGTGGCATGTTGAATTGCCATCTTCATCTCCTTCCTTAATCCTTACAAGGTGATAAGTGAGGTCCATCTTGGAGAAAATCTTGGTTCCCTCCAGTGCACAGAGAGCAGAGTTAATCAACGGGAGTGGGTATTTATTTTTTACAGTAATATTGTTAAGGCCCCGTAAATCATTACAAGGACGTAGAGAATCAGAATCAGTATCAGAATCAGAATCACTTTATTGCCATTGACAGTAAACAGGTTTACAGACTAGGAAATTGCTCTGATGTAACGATGCAGACAAAAACATGGAATAATGTGAAGTAAAATAGAATTAAATAAATACATGTAAATCAGCAGATAAATCAAAAAAGGGAGAAAAGAAAATCTACATAAATACATAAGTAGCAGGAGAATAGTCTGTTCTA
>JAOWBL010005500.1:0-10185 GCA_028564865.1 Zenarchopterus dispar
CTTTTAAAAACTTTAGGAACCACAAGTAGGTCTGCACTCTTAGAGTGAAGTGCTCTAATGGGAAAATATGGTACAATCAGGTCTTTAAGATAGGATGGGGCCTGATAGCTAAATATGGGGGGGGTGTGAAGTATTTTAGTAAGGTGGTATTTCGAGGCAGCAAACAGTAGAAAGTGACTTATGTCCATGTCCAGCCACTGATCTGTTAGGTTCTAGCAGCTGCTTTTACAAGTCTGATGTTTGCCAGCTCACTTCCTCTGGACCTCCTCCAGCTCATCTTCTCCACCTCAGTCTGTTTCCCGTAGATGTCCATTCCCAGGTGACAGGGTTTTGGTCTCATTTACATGGTCTCATTGCATGTCTTACTACAGGTGCGTCTCCTGTCTTTGGCCACTCGGCATGGTGATCAGAAGAGTGTATGTTACCTTCTGAAAGAAGCGCGCGTCACTGTGCCCCAGGAGCCAACAAACAACAATCCAGCCATCCTGGCAGCTCACTACGGATACACCGGCCTGGTCAAAGAGCTGCTGGACTCTGTTCCTGGTAAAGAGGGAGCATGTCATCATTCACAACATATGAACTGTGACCGACAGCTTTAACAAAATAAATTTACTGTAGTGTATTTCAGGAGAAGTTCACAATTTCACTGTTACTGTTTACACATTTAATGATTGGACAAAAGTCACTGCTAGATAATATGGACACAAAATAAAGCCACACAAAGTTCAGAACATGATAATTGTACACGCAAAAGTCAGTATTTAGGGTAACCTCCCTCAGAGGAGGTACAAATTGAACTCTTTTTAAGTAGTCTGTCCCATACAGATGTTTGTAGTGATGTTAATTGTGATTCCACACTATTCAGTTTTCAGGAAGCCAAGTTCCTGTATTTTCTGTTTGTATCTTCAAGAAACACTCAATGCTGAAAAATAACTGATGTGGGAAAATGACCCTCCTCTGACGTGTGTGTTGGGGCTTTGACTCCATGTCAGCTGTGTCTCTGAGGAAGGAGCTGCTGAACTCCATGTTGGCCACATCATGCCAGCAGGGTCACCTGGAGGCGGTCCGTCTGTTGGTAAACACCTACGGAGCTGAAGTCAAAAACTTTGCCAGCCAGAACGATGAGTTTGCTGTCCTCACCGGGCTGCCGCTGTACGCTGCTGCACAAGCAGGTAAGGAAGCGTACACAGTGGCAACAGAGAAGATGGTCTGCTCTGAAAAGAGAAGTTAAAACTTTGAGGTTGGTGCTTTCCTCATTCAAAAGTAAATTCTGCACTTCAGCTCCTGACTTTGTGTCCTGTCCAGGAAAGAGTGTCTTTGCCTGTGGATCCTCCTCCTTCTTGCTAATTTGTCTTTACTGCATCTCATAATTAACAGCAACTCTTGTCCCTTCATACAAACTCCACCCATTTAAGAGGCTAGAAGAACATCCGTGAAGGAGATCAGTGATTTCTTGGTGGCATTGTTTAAAAAAAAAAAAAAAAGCACATACCTTCAGTCACCTTTTCTACCTCTTTCCTGACATAATTAAGGCAGCTGTGGCAGATATAGTGATATTATAAAATGATTTTGGCATATATGCACTGCATGTAGGCTAATGATATTATATTTTTGGTGAATAAAAAAATTAAGCACTAGCCTATATGTCCTTTTCAGGTTTTGTCATCTGTCCAAATGTGACACATTTCACTGAAGTCCAGCTGTGATCACATGATTCTCATTGAATATTCAAAGTTTATGTTAAATAAATGGTAAGAAAATGCAAGGTTTTGATGATACATCCAGGGATTTATGTCTACAAATTTTAGTAAAACAGAGATATGGCTTATCCTGTTGGGGTGTAATTTTTGAATTTCTGGAGATCCAGAGGTAACACTAGTTTCATGCTAATAAGACATTTGACTCAGTCATGGTACCACTATGAAGTCAAATAAAATCAAAAGAATATTTTAGCTTTTAGGATATAACCACCTTATTTTTTAATAATGCTGGAAATTATGATATTTATTAAGAGTCAGCAGGTTTATGAACACAAGCCCAACATGTCTACTGCAACATATGATTACTTGTTTATAGGTCAATGAGCGCCAAAGGCAAACAGTATTTGTTTATAGCAGTCATAATGTTTGACCAGTTGTACTTATTTATTAAAGAGTAATATTAAAAACTATAAAACAAAGATGATGTCACATTACTGTTTTCACCTCAAATAAATCACAAAAAAAGAAAAATCCAACATGATGATAATTTGATAATGCTGATAGTTTTTCTTTGTTCACCATATTGAGCTGACTGTATTTATCTATAATTTCTGCACCAGCTCCCTTTCTCATGTTGATAGATGAGGTATTGGATGCACTTTGCAGTTTTGAAACCCAGGTTCGAGGTTTCTGATTTATTCCAGGGCGTGGCAGTTTGAATCATGGCGCAAGAATGGGAACAGTAATAATAAATAAACCAACTAACCATTTGGAGTTATAGCCCCACTCATTAGATAAAGTGTGTGGTTGAAAAAAGCCTAAAAGATGTTGAGAATATTCCTGAGAGGTCAGTCTCTGGTGTCTCCTACTTTCAGTGATGAAAGATTTGTGCTTCGAGCAACGTCTATACAAACTAATACAGCAACAGTTCCACTTTTTAAATATATATTGGATATTTTTGTGTGGTTTCAACAACAGATTTCTCTTTTTTTAGTCTTGCATCTTACGCAAAAGTGGAGAACTTAATAAATGTTGAACTAACATATGCATAAAAGCAGCTTTTAGCAACACAGCAAACTCACAGGTTAGCAGAGAGATTCTGACTGACTGCTTTTATTCTGTGTGTTGTCAGACGCATGGACTTAGTGATGTGTTTGTGTTGTAGGTAATGAAGAGATAGCTAACTTTCTGCTGCAAAATGGCGCGGGATTCTCGTCCTACACCCTCATGGATTTCCCAGCCTTCAGCAAACATCTCATCAGACTCAAAGTAGAAGAAACATCCTGTAGCAATGGAGATCAGGTGTGTGTTTTTCCCAATCAGTGTGAGCCTTTCAGAAGGATTAGAAGCCCTTTAGCATGGTGCTAAAGAAAAGACATCACCACCTTGTTTCTTGAATCAAATTCAAGAACGTCCAGTATGCAATTTTACGTGTTTTTTTTTTTCTCCATTGTTTCTAATTTCCCTGCCATGCTATAGACTCTCAGGTGTAGCAAGTAGGAACAATGTTTTGTTTATCAGACTTACCATGTGTTTTCTATATTAGTTCTGTAGGTCAATACAGATATTATCAACAACACCTTGTTCTATGTTCTTTTGTTTTATTGTTGACTATGATGTTCACACATCTGATGATAGTTTACAGGAGTTTAAATACTGAGATTCTAATTATTTGATCAATTACATTTCATCGTTCTTTTAATTATTTGTAATTAATTATCAATAATTGAGACGTTTTTGAAAATGTTTTCTCACTATATCCTCTGGATGTTTGATTGTAGCCCTGTCAAGAAACCCCATTAGAATCTGACTGTAGGTAATTTTCACTGGTTAAGTCAGGCTTTGATGAGAATGAAGGTCCTTCAGCTTGCTCTGCAGGATTCCTGACCAACGCCAAGGCTTAGCTGGAAAAGTTACTTTAGAGCAATCCTGATTTCATCTCTTACATAGAAGCTTTGTTTGCTTGGCCTCATTGATCCTAAAGAAAACTCTGCTCATTGCAGATTTTAGTTGAAAACAAAAGCGCAAAGTGTGCAAATTCCCACTGGAGAAACATTAAAACTTTAGTCTAAGTTCTTAAAGCCAAGTTTGTTCAAAGATTTTATTATCTGCCTCTCCAGCCTCTTCGTGAAATCATAATCTGTGTGTGTGTATGTGTTTGTAGGCCTTTAGCGTGTGTTGGAGTGGTTTGCAGCTGCCTTGGTTAGAGCTGGATTGGTTCTTGGACATCTCCTCAAGGATTACACACCTGGATCTGTCATCCAACAACCTCGCTGCACTCCCTTCTGTGGTTCCTTGGGGTCTCATTCACTTGAGGACTCTGGATCTTTCTAACAATGTTCTCAAAGAGCTGCCTTTCGCTGATAACTCCCAGGATGTCATCTGCTCCAGGTACATGGTAATGTTCCCTGGATATGGCCAGGAAAAATGACTCTTGTGTGGCTTCACGTCTTTGTTGAGCTTTTTATCCAGCTGACATACTGTAGACATTAAACTACCCACTGTCTCCTCCGTCTTTGATTAAACTTCCTATTCCCAATAAAGGCAGTGCATTTAGGCTAATGACGCAGTGTAGGGCAGTGTAGCTTTATTTTGACAAGACTGTGCTTACACCAGAACTCCCAATCAGAAAAAGTTGGGTCGATGTGGAAAATGCATAAGAAAAAAAGCACTTTACCTCTTTTGCAATTGTGCTGTTCCTTCTCACAACACTTAGAACTTATTATGCACTGAGGACACATAGAGATAAATAGTTTAACTTGTTATTTTGTCCCATTCTTCCTGTCAACATGTCTTAAAGTGTTGCATTTTCATTAAAAAAACTTTTCACACATTTCTTTTGGAGACAGGCCAGATCTGCCTCTTGTTCTTCAGATGTACTTTTAGGAGATTCCTCTAAGACCCAGTCTTTCAAGGATACTGCCTCTGTAATAAATGGTTATTACAAGCATCTAATGTCACTTTTGTAAAATACCTCCAGTACTAAATTTCCGCTATTGCAATTATTTTTAAATGAGCTCCAGGTCTGAAATGCAAACATGGATGTGCTGTATCTGTAGGCTTCTTACCTCCTGTGGAGGAAATTGCAGATGCTCCCTCTCAACCCCCCTTTCCATTGTTTCAGGTTGCAACAGGCCAATCTATCTCAGAACCAGCTGAAAAGTTTGCCAACTGGATTTCTCCATCTGACCCACATGCAGAAACTTTTTGCCTCCAAGAACCAGCTCACAGTCCTGTTTGACTTCCCCACCAGTATGGTCCAACTCAGCTTATATTTTAGGCAATCTATGTTTGAGTTCATTTATATTTGTGTATTGCATCTGTAATCCTTATTGGTTTAGAAAAAAGTCAGAATAAAGCAAAAGCAGAGGTTTGCAAAGAAATAACAGAAATTTCTCTTCAAATATAAAAACCTGATGAGATAGAGAAGTCTTTTATGTTTTGAAAGTGCAAAGCTGAAATACTGCACAGCAGATGCTGTGAAGCGATGCACTGAGAGAGTCAGATATTCTCTGTGGATTGTGAAGTGAATGATGTCAGAGACAGGCTGAAGTGCTGCTCTGTGGGGACCTCAGGCCCAGACTGCCCCCACACCCACAATGGGCGGTTGGTTATGTTCTAAGAAGCTCAGCTTTGTTTACCTTGATTTAGCTGATCTGACTCACCCCAGTCCTCAGAGTACCAGCCCCCAGCCTCTGCTGTTCTCACAATTTTAAAATCTCAGTTTATATTCTTGGTGACTGTCTTAATCATAACATAACATCAACATTTGTCAACAACGTATATTTTTCTCAGAACACATTTATTATCACTTTACATTACTTTGGGGGTTAATGATGTAGCTTCAATATCTCTTTAATGTAATGAAGAGTAAGGGTTATTGAAACCGTTTGTCCTTTGAGATATCAAATCTCTTTTTATTTTCAAATTTAGCATGAAACATACAACATAAACCAAGTTGGACTTTTTTTGGTGATGCATCTGCCAGTAAAAACACAATTTTATGATTTGACTACAGATTAACACTGCTTGTCAGTCATATGAACCTGTTGTTTAACTTCTCCCTTCAGCTGTGAATTGGGTTGGGCTTCGTAAACTGGAGGAGCTGGATGTGTCAGATAACTGTCTGACCAGTCTGCCCACTGCTGTCGTGCACTGCTTCAAATCCCTGTGCAGCCTCGACGTGAGCAGAAACAGACTGTGCACCTTCCCTGACCCCTGGGCTTGTCCACTGGTAAGAACCGACAACTTCCTGGTTTGGTCACTCAGAAAAGCAGCGTATGACAACAATAATGACAAATTCTTACATTGAATAATGAAGAGCATAATAAGAGAAAAAGTTCACAGTTTCTCATGGGAGGTCGACCAGAGGTCTATGTTTAAAGTAAAATAACTAAAGACTTTGTCAGCAGGATGGCGAGCAGAAGCAGTCTGTGCTATGTGACTTCTGCTGAGAAAATGAGCTGGTAGGAGGTCAAGTGCATCCATCTATCTGTTATCTATGCTTGCTTTTTCCAATTCAGGGTCAGGAATCTGCTTATCTGCTGTTCCAGCATTCTTCGGACAGAAGGCAGGGGTACACCCTGGGCAGCTCACCAGTCGGTGGAAGTAAATACTGAAAAAAGTGGACTGAAAACCAGTTTCAAAGCTTGCAGTGGTGTCACATTAGATGTGTTTAAAGAGGGCTAACTATTGTTTTTCTTATAGGTAAAATATCCAGAGATCTAAAGGAGGGATATCTTTATTGTGTTTCTTTATTGTGTTTCTATTTTGAAAGGAATGAAGACAAGTTTGTTGTCAGTTTTGTGTGGTATGAGCTGATGAAACAGTTTTAAGTGGCATGAAGCAGCTCCTGTTCCAGACTAAATTCAAATAAAGGTCTGTCATCTTTAATGTCACTGAAGAGAAACTGATCTGGTTGTAGTTGAACCAGTTATTCACCTGCTCACCACACAGAGGAACAACTTCAAGTGCCACAGACAGAGCACAAAAGGTCATCATCACATAGGTCAGACAAGCATATTACAAGCCCAACTGAATACTGTCCCATCCCGTCCAAATATAACTTGGACAATCATTGCAATTACAACTTTGAGGAGTTATTTTGCTATTGACCCACAGCCAACCCTGTAACCGAAGCTGGTCAAGCTGATCAGCTGTGTTTGTGTGGGAGTTAAAGGCTAAAATAGACAGAAAAAGCTGTTTGTAATGCTGTTTACGATCTACACAGCAGATAAGTGTCTATTCTCTGAAAAAGCCCCATTACACACACTCTTTATAAAGCAAACGTTTTCCTTTGTCTTCTCTGCAGAAGCAATGCAGGGCTTCTTCAAATTTAATTGAGACCCTTCCAAATGCCATCTCTGTTTCCTGGAGGACTCGGCTGCAGGAGGTGGACTTCTCTGACAACAACTTGAAGGAGCTTCCCTCATATATTTTTGAATTGGAGGTAGGAGCCTTTACTTGGACTTTTATTGTGCATCTGTTCATTTATAATAGTTTGGAGTGCTCTTCTAGGTTAAGATTGTTTTTTTTAAACACATCTTCATCAAAAGCAGTGCCACAGACTTGTAAATCATCCATTCCTGAATGTAGTGGGTTCCTTCGTCATCCATTAACCACCTCTCAACTGAATTTACTGGAAATGTGGGTGCTTCTTACAGAACTTTCTCTGAATCTCCTCTGTTCCTCCTGGCTATTATGGGCCTAAGAAACAAAAAGCACAGTCTCTACTTAAAATCAAGATGTAGCATATAAGTGAGATGCAGACAGAAACGACTATATTTGCAAGATAATTATTATTTTCCAGTTATTTTCCAACAGCTGCATTTGAGTGACTGTGCTATGAGTTTTTATGAGGTTGATGCTCATGCTAATGAGATTTGCTTCTGACAGCATCTTATTAACTTCCATCAATCTGACACAGTTAACACATAGATCTGGAGTTTAGGAGAATTTTAGAGATATGCTCTTAAAAAACCTTTACCAAACAGATCTAACAGACAAAGTAGGATTGACTCAAGTTTAGAAAGTCTAATGGCGTATTAGACTTATTAGAGTTTAGTGATGTTGGACTAGAAAACCAAGCCATCTCTTGTGTCTGTGCTCTCCAACTTGAGTTCAACATTTTAAAAATGTATATGTGCATTTAGTTCTTTTACGTTTTAATTGTTTAAAATGTTTTTATGTAAAGCACTTTGAATTGTCTTGTAAATGAAATATTCTATACAAATAAACTTGCCTTGTCTTAGTTTTGAAGAATTGCTCATGGAATCCTGACATTTGTGTAAAACCCAGTACAGATTGAGTTGATTTACCAATAAAACCAGTTGATGCTAAAGATTTACACTGAATTCCACAGGAAGCCAGAATAGCATCACTGACCTCATGTCTGACTGCAGGAGCAAACGGCTGCAGAGAGTTTCGTTGTTGAAAGTACCGTTGTGACTGGCTTTGAATGTGGTTTCTGGAGAAGCAGCTGCTCACTCCTCTTTCCAGTATTACCAAAGCAAGCTAGCATTTACCGTAAAGAGCTGAACAACCGCACATCACAGACACTTTTGTTGTAATTTGGAATGACTTAGAAGCAGTGAATAAGTGGACAACGTGATGTGTAATATGATACAACGTTAGCAGGTAGGGTTGTCTTGCTCAGACTGCTGCTGTGACTGGTTCAGGAGAGGGAGGCTCCTCTCTTGTCTACTGGAACTGTGTTCCATCAGGAATCTTTAACTGAAACATAGTTCAGGAATGGTCTGATCTACTTTCACCCCTGATACTACAACCATTATTTACCCCATTTTCTGTCCTTCTGGTTACATCCAAGTTATTTATCATTACAACAATGTAGATGCGTCAAAAAACATGGCAAATCATAACTCGTCCTGTTATGGAAAAGCCCATGCCTTCTGTTAAGTGGATGGCACACAGTTCGTACATGGAAATGTATGTACAGATGCATCTGGCTGGCTTATGGAAAGATGAGATGGGACATTTGTGTTGTGTTAGGGTTGTTGTTTTGCATCACAGCAGAAATGTTTATGAATACTACTGGGGGATGTAAAAGTGATATCCAGTTACTAAGTCATTCAGCTTCCTGTGTGTTGTATGTGACTAGTAATAAGGACTAATAACAAGGAATCAGTATAGTTTGTTTATTGATATGTTGGAGTACGCAGTTCTCTGACCTTTTAGGTGAGCCTGTAGATGGCAGAGTTTTGATCCTTGTCTGTAGGAAGTGTAGGATGTGCCATGTAAATGGCTCTACATACAAGGATCAATAGTAGTGGTAGAAAATGTTTTTAAGATGTTTTACGCTTATATGGAATTTTAATATTATACTCATATGTTTTAAATGATTTGATAGGAACACAGGTGATATAAAACCATTATGTGTTGATAATGTGAATATGAATCAACTTTGGTTTGTCTTGTAGGAGGAGCTTCCACTTTTAGTCTTTAATTTTTGTTGTTGTTGTCTTGTTAACCACCTTTCACAATCCACAACTGGACAAAGGTGACTAAAATAAAATCCAACACCATATGAAGATTTGTGTCAACCTTCCTACTTACAGCACTCGGCTAAATCCTACATGGCCACTTTGAGCTTGTCTGGAGGGACTGGAGTGTTTTAGTTGCTGGTTTGTTTGTTTTTGTGGTGGTGGTGGACAACACTGTTTAATATGCTGTCTCATTGGTGGTCATTTTGATTCAGTTCTTATCTCTGCAAAGGCATATAATCTTTATCCTTCTCAAACTCACCAGTCGTTCAGCAACTCTTTGTGCTGTGGATCACTGCTTTGGTGCTGATAGATGAGCTCGTTATGACAAATGTTTTTATCACAGAGAAGCTACTATGACTCCTAGCGGTTCAGGAAACAAGTAGGTAAGCATGGCGTACAAGCTTCTGTTGAATTTCTATGACTCTTCCATTTAATGTTGCAAATAATGTCAGTAAATCCCTCATAGCAGAAGAATGGCACAAGTCCGTACATTTCCATGCACGGTTTGATTCTGGTTTAATCAACCTGCTGTCCTCGCCGCAGCAGACGTACACAGTACGGAATCAGTTTAGTGTCAAAGTGTGTTCAGCATCAGGTCCTTTTCAGCTCATTAGTGTTAGTCTTGAACTCATTGACTTAGTGTATCACAGTAAAAAAAACAAGAGATGTATAAACATAGCACAAAAAGTAAGGGAATTTGTGTTTGGGACCTCCTCCTCATGCTGGTCACCAGCCTGGTCACACACTGCTGTGGGACGGCATCCCATTCTTCAAAAAGCATTTGTCATAACTCAACATGGTTGTGCTGATCACTCTGGGATGAACATCATACCCAAACTGATCCCACAAGTGCTCAGTGGGATTGAAGTCGGAGCTTGTGACAGCTCAGTCCAGCCTTTCCACACTCAAGTTCTGGAGGTAGTCTCTGATAAACCTGCTCTGTGGGGGTGAGCATTGCCATCTTGGAGGATAGACTTTGGTCC
>JAOWBL010005502.1:0-10184 GCA_028564865.1 Zenarchopterus dispar
GTGTGGAGTTTGCATGTTCTCCCCGTGCTTGTGTGGGTTTTCTCCGGGCACTCCGGTTTCCTCCCACAGTCCAAAAAAAACATCTATGTGAGGTTGATCACTCTAAAATTGCCCATAGGTGTGAGTGTGTGTGTGAATGGTTGTTTGTCTTTGAGTATGGCCCTGCGATGGACTGGCGACCTGTCCAGGGTGTACCCCTGCCTCTCGCCTGGGATGGGCTGGGATAGTGTCCAGCAGACCCCTGTGACCCAGAAATGGAACAATGGGTTTAGAAAATGGATGGATGGATGGGTTTTCAAACTAGATGCATGGCAGCTGAGATTTCTTCAAGAGTCTAAAGTCACTTGTGACATGCATGTGATGTCATGTACATTTAAAACAATGTATTTTTCCTCAAGTGGAACGGCATATAAAAGCTCAAATCTGAACTATGTCATTTGTATTGACCCCCTACAGCCAAAATAATGTCAAGTGAAAGAACTTAAAACTTAAAAATCTACCCTTGTGCCATCCTTATTTATAGGGTACAGCTCCATTGATCCCCATTAATTCACAACGTAGGCAACAGGAAGTCCCAGAAGTGAAACGGATCTCTGTAAATAGCTGTTACAGCTCCCATAATGAGATGTCAGTGCTATAGGTGAACCTTGTGTGTTCCTCAGGCTCCATTGCATTTCCACTACAAAACAAATGTGGTCACATTTGGCCCAGATTATCTCCTCATGTGGGTTTAGTGATCATATGTCAATGCATCTTCAAATCTGTCCTGGGAACATTACACCTGTAAGGCTGTCCATTTGTGACTATATTGCTCAGGACAGATGCTGAACTGGGCACCAGACTCATTTGTCCCGGGTTTAACTGTGACAGCCCACTAGAGGGCTGTGATAACTAATCTTAGTGGTTGAACTTTGACTCTGCTTTACATCTGCTGTTTTACCAATTTTACCAATTTACCAGCAACTTTCTTAAAGCTATTAATAACCATGGTTGGCTCCTCCCACATTATTATTATTGTTCCAGTTTTTAACTAGAATACTTTCTGGAAGTAGAAAGATAATTATATTAATTCAGCTAGAAAGGTGGGAAGTTAGTCATTACAACATTTACATGCATTGCACTTTGATCCCACAAGATGATTGTAAAAAGAAGCTTTAAACATAAAAAAGACTATTAAAAGAGGTCGAGTCTGTCAATCTGCAGGCTGAATCTTCTCATTTGGTCACATGTACAGGAAGCAGGTGCCTTTGGTTTGGTGGAGGATTTTTTCATTCCTTTCTGTGCTGGAGATGTTTCTTCTATCATTTTTACTCTCTGATATCTTCTGGAGATATCTTTACTTTTAAATAAAATCAGATAAATGAAATTATCAGCACATTTTGTTGAGAACAATTTAAACATAACCATGAGAGAAAAGTTAAAGAGGAACGAATCACCTGATGATAATAAATGTAAAATAACCACATCAGTGTTTTATCAGACAGATTTGATAACCAAGTATTGATACATGAAAGAAGTGCTTGTACTTCCCTGATTTCAAACCTAAAGGTCCGTTTACTCACCACAAGGAATTCTTGAGTTTTCTATAAAATAACCCCATATAAAATCAGATACGGCCTTCGTTTTAATCACAATAACATACAAACACAACACAACCTCTTATTGAACTTACAAATATATATAAATGACAGTGCTGTTAGAAAACACAAGTGAACCCACAAACTAATCCCTTCAGTGGACTCTCACTGGAATCAATAGTTTGTATACCTGGATTCTATTTGATGAAATGAGCCTGTGTCTATGAAATGAGTCTAAATGAATTTATTTTTATTTTTATTCCATTTTTACTTTACATTATTCCATGTTTTCATCTGCACCGTCGCTTCAGAGCAATTTCCTAGTCTGTAAACCTGTTTATTGACAATGGCAATAAGGTGATTCTGATTCTGGTTTAGAGCTATTTTGACTAAAAAAAAACCAAAACAGCCACACAGTTAAAATGTGCTCTTCGTGTGATGATATGTACCATGACTCACAAAGAGGAACCCTTTGAAAACATAATAAAAGAAGTTGATCTGCACAAGGCTAAAAAGGAATAGAGTCACCTCAAGGTGTTTAGTCATTCATTTGTTCAAAATGATAAAAAAGTGTCTACAAAGATGATAAAAGTATAATAAAATAAAAAAATAAAATAAAAAACAACTGGAGATAGTTAAGGACTGTTGCTACTCTCTGAGAAGAAGTTTCCCAGCCAAGATGACTCCAAAAGCACAACACAGAATCCCCAGTGAGGTAAAGAAGAACCTGCTGGTCCTGACTCTGACATACAGGAGTCATTGAATGGGTAAAAACCACAGAAGAAAAAAAATCAGTTTTTCTTAGAGTAGACTGTCAGTCTATATTCCTACTGGGAAACATTTTGTGCATTGGTAAAACAAAAGTTAAGCTGTTTCAGAAGAATACTCACCATTATGTATGGCATAAAAATAGCAGTTTAACAACATCGGAACATCATCCTACCGATGAAGTTTAGTAGTGGGGGTGTCATGACTTGGTATACTTTTTCTGTCTCAGAGTGAACCAGTTCCCATCTGTAATGGGGATATATATAGATAGTTGCATTTCTTCGTTTAGTTAGTTCTGTTCTTGTATTGTACTCACCAATTGTCTGTCTCATTTTATATGTCTTGACATGTGTGTAACTTCCATTTAGAAAATCAGGGAAGGTTAGTTGCGTCTGTTTTAGGCCATAAACCAGGTCACAAGTTAAAAAAAAGTCAGCATTTTCATTCAGGAAAGAGACAGTGATCTCTGATTTTGTTATAATGTAAACTTTGTGTTTGTGTAACTTTAGTGACCCCTGTTTCTAGTGAGAGGAGTTATATGGGGAGGGGTCTTGTTCCCCTCAGACACTGTTATAAAACACAGAGACGACTTGCTGTAGTCAGAACAGGGTACTCAGATCTTGTGTAAACTGTTCTCCTTGCAAGTAAAATAAATGTGCTAATATTCAACCACTCAATTTGATGTTTTCATAATTTCTCCATTAAACCATCAAGATGGAGAGGGGAAAGGTAATATTAAAACTAAGCACAAAAGTAAATCCATCACAGAATAGCTTAAGAAAATTAAATTGAAATGTAGCACAAAGTGCTACTTTTCATTATATGAAAAGTGCTATATGAATAATATTTGATTTGATTTGATTTGATCTGAATGAAAATCTCCCCAGTCAGAGTCCAGATCTTAAACTCATAAAGTTCCTCTGGAACGACCTCAAGAGAGCCATTCACACCAGACATCTCACAAATCCAACGTAAGTGTCTGAGTCAAAGTTGTAATTTAAAAAAGAATGGCCAAACATCTGTCCTTGATGTGAAGCAGGATTGAACATGAGCTTGTTTTCAAAGGTTTACTTACCCTTGACTTAAAGGGTAAGTAAACCGTGCCCTGCAAATGTTCAATTGTTCAGTAAAGACATACATAACTTATAAATGTGTGTTATCAGCTTAAGTACAGTGATGTTTGTCTATTATTCTGAGTTAGATGAAGATCAGATCACATTGTAATGCAAACTAAATTTCAAAAATCTCTTCAATCTTGAGGGTTCTCATACTGCATTTAATAATGTTTCAAGCAGTGTATTGCTGAAAACAGCGTTTGACTGACATATTACCCATTTTTTGAATACTTATATATTGAAAGGTTTTACTGTTTATATTTTTTTAACAAGGTCCATAAATAACTGACATCACACCAATGCAAAAGTATGACTTTCTCAAGACTTACGCCCCGATAGCTCACACCAGAGAACTGTAATACCCACTTACACAGTAAAGCCTGGCTCACTGGTCATCCTCCAGTTCTCAATGAATTGTAATTCCCCCTACTCATCTTTGTCATCCTGCATGTGCCTCAGATTCGAGCTCCATCTGCTCCGTGACTGGATTCCTCACCACTGTCCCACCGTTGAGACGCAAGCTGCCAGTTCCATTTTTATCCTGCAGATTTGCCATATACAAATATGACCACGGGTCTGACAAACATACACACACACACATACATATACACACACGCACACACATACACACACACAAACTGAGAAAGCAGAAAATATGTTTGATTGTTAAGTGTACCACTTCTGCAGTGATTGTTGACATGTGATGGTTCCTTTCTGCAGTTTATAAAACAAATTAGAGAAAAGATAATAACAAATTCTAAGTTCTGCATCTTTTTCTTCAAAAACTGGAACTCTACATGTGTTGCTTGTGTAACATTTGGTCTTCTTTTAACTGATACATTTTCCATTACTTGGTCTCTGCATGCGGTTTGGATTCACCCTGACAGTGATGGTCAACCTCAGCAGCGACAGTCCAGCCCACACATTCACATATACACAAACTCTGTCTTGATGTTATACGTCATCTCTAGTACTCCACCCACTGAGGCAGGTAGGTGGTGAGGCCCTGGGTGGCTATGTGGGAGCAGCTCCATGTCCCCTCAAACCAGCACTGACAAAGGTAGAGAAGGTCTCCAAGTCGCATCATTTCATTATACTGTATACATTTGCATCCACACACATTGTTACATTTATTAAATGTATTGATTTATACCAAACAGTGAGTCAGAAATATTCAGACTGTGAAAAAAAACCTTTTTACACTGAAAATTTGGAATGTTTTCATGTGAATCTGGAAATAATATGAGCTCTGAATGTTTTGGGCCAGCATTGAAAAATTGATGAGATTGAGTCAGTTCAACTCTACTTTCCAAGTACCCCAAAGACAAATTCTAAGTTGAAGTAACTCTCACTACTTGAGTTTCTTCAAAGATTGATTGTAGAAGGTTATTGCTGTGGACAGGAAGGATCTTCTACTGATGTCTATGTTCCAGCGGAGCTGAAGAAGCCTCTGACTGAAGACATGTCTTGTGAAGATGATGCTCAGCGTTGTCCGTTATGTTCTTCACTTTATAAATCATTCTTCAGCCTTTTGGACAATTATCTCTAGAGGCTCCAGAAAACAACAGAACATAGTCAGCCTTCTTTCTCAGTTGTTCTATTGTAAGTTACTGGATCTGATGCTGCTCCCCAACAGATGACTGCAGTTGTGACTGAACTCTCCACAGCAGACTTGTATAATGTATGTAACATCTGGCTGCATGCCCTGAAGGACTGAAACTTCCTCTGTCTCTTCTTATACACAGTATCAGTGTTGTAACTCCAATCCACTCTGAGCACTGAGGTATTTATACCCCTTCACCACCTCCACTTCTTCTCCCATGATGGAAATAGCGTTAAACTTAATCCTGGCTCTCCTAAAACCCACAATTATCTCAACTGTGCTGCAAGAAACCCTCACCACTGAACTACCTGGAAGGTGCTTGTTTGCTCATTCAGGTGGGACAATAAAAGTCTCTCCAGGGCTTTAATGGTGTGAAATGTTAGGGTTACAGGTCTATGTAGTCAGTAGGAGAAGATGGGTGAGATCTTTTTGGTACTGGAACAACGCAGGATGTCTTCCACAGCTCTTGAACCTTCTCCTGGCTCAGGCTGAGGTTGAAGAGATGCAGCAGAATCCAACATAGGTCCACGCAGGCTCTCAGGATTCTGTGGCTGACGCCGTCTGGACCTGCAGCCTTGTTCCAGTTCAGTCTCTGCACATTCTCTCAGTGTGCTTGTTGACAATGATCGAGCAAGATCTATGACGGAGTGAAAGATGATGGACCTGAGGTGGGAGAGAGAAGCTGTGGGTCAAGGGACAATGGGAGGTGTGTTTGGCTGGAGGCAGGAAAGGAGGATGCTGGGATTGTTTCTGAACTGAACCTGCTGAAGAATGTGCTCAGTTCATTGACTCTGTCCAGACTTCTGATCTTCCTTCTGCTTGAACCCTGTGATCTTCTTCATCCCTGACTAGATGATTCTCCTGGAACTTGTTCTCCAGTTTCCCCCCATACGCTTCCTTGTTGTTTCCAACCTTGACTTTAACTTATTTTTGTACCATCCCTAATAATGTGCTGTCTCCCTCTTTGTCAAGCAGTTCTGTCAGGTCACTGGAGATGCAGGGTTTGTTACAGGAGGAGCACCTTGCTGTTCTGAGGGGACGGCGTTGCCCCCACCGATGTCAGTCATGGCATTGATGTTACCTGATGTGGCTCACAGAGTTAATCTCAGCCGGTAGCCTCAAAACAGCCCTGCAGAGTTTCTTCAGCTTCCTGTGACACTTCCTCACATTTCTTTTGATCACACCTCTGAGCAATGGGTTTATACACAGAGTAGAGAAAGACTGCAATATGATCTTACCAAGAGCAGATCACACAGAGCAGCCTTTTCCCTCTCTGATGTTTGCCTGCTGGGGAAAGTGCTTGTAGAGTGGTTGGTGTACAATAAAAGCAATAGCCCTGAGGTTAGCCTGAGGATGTGGTCCAGCTTGTATGAAAGTGATCTGACCTGCTGATCTAGGATCTGTTTTGCTGTTAAAAAAAATCAACAATCCATATAAATCAAACAAGGTGGAAAGAAAATTTCTATTTGCAGTTTAACTACTGGTAAGACTGTTCCAGTCTGATGTAGTCATGAACTGACCTGACTTTGATAAAGACACACGCTGCTCAGGCGTGCTGCACAATAATAATAAGCCTCCGAGTCTGAAAACAGAGGATATCAATTTATTCTGACACATCGAGATGCTCCTGGAAACAGAGAGATCAAGAGGATGTTCAGGTGTATTAATAAATAAGATGAAAATTCAGACTAATAAAAAGTAGCTAATTAACTATTTGAAAAAAAGCTAAGTTCAGACCATATTTATATTTATTCTAAATCACAGATAAAAAAAAAAAAAAAAAACACCATACAGTTTAAGCAGGATGCCAGGTAAAGTAGACTGTATTTAAATTTAGTATAAAACTTCTGCTCCAAAGTGACTCCTTTCAAAAGCCAGGCTCATTATCCTGAGTGTCTCTTCCATCTGGTTTTGTTTGAAGCATTTCATGTTTTATTCACAAGCTCCTTTTCCTGTAAGTGGTGTCACAAAAAAAAAAAAACATGACTGATATCCAAAAAGTCACCAATCAGTGTTTTTGTGTTTTCATCTTCTGTCACTGAACTTGTTCAGTTGACTTTGTTCTGCTGCGTACAATGATTAGAATCAAAGTTATTATAAATCATGATAAACTTTGATGGTAAGTTGCTGTGTCACTCTGTCCTGGGTGGAACTTGAACATACTCTCATCTGTGGCTGATTTCAATCACGAAGGGCGACAGTAATGGGACTGATGATATGCTCTCAGAGGAGTCCTGCAGCCGTGTAAACCAGTTACATATTAAACATGCAGCAACCCTGCCAAGGAGGTTTTCAGTTATCTGTAATCCAAAGTCCTCCCTTTCTTCTGCCTCCTTTCCCTTCCTTTAACTCAGCTCTGTCAGTGTGAGTCGCCTGAATCTCCAGGAAGGTCCTCCTGCTCGGTAAGTTTTCTTCACACCAGTACAACGTCTTCTGAATGTGTTTGAAATGATTTTATAAATGAGCAATGGGAATTTCAAAGCTTTATGAATAATTTTACTGCTTAAACTCAAACTTGGCCCTGTCAGCTGCCTGTCAAAGAACATTGAAATGACTTGTGTCCATCTTATTGACCACACTGTGTTTGACTGAAGAAGTCACAGAGTCTTCATGAGGCTGAGATGGGAAAAGTTCATGGTGACAGAAAACGTTCATCTGTGGTTCTACAGTTCAAGAACAAGATTAAAAAAAAAATTAGTTTTTAAGTTCCTTGTTTTTATCAGATTTTTTTTTCTTTTCCATTTACTGCTAGTTTACAGCTTGTGTAGACTTGGTCATGATAAAGACGAGACTGTCAGTGTAGCTGCTAACTTCAGCTGTTTTTGTAGGACAGTCTCTCTGTGGGCTACCAGAAGACTAACAGAAAATGGCAAACTGTTTTTAGGTGCTTGTTTCCTGAGGAACACAATTAGAGATGGTTGTTAACAAGAAAAGTTGAAGTCATCTGCTCAAATATCTGGTGATATGGCAAGACATGGTTCCAGTTGGCATCACTGAGCTGGAATGCTGTGGTGTTACAGGATCACCGACTGTGAGGTGGTGGGGGGTCAGGGTCAGCACCTTCAAATCCGTGGTCATGGTTCTCAGTCAGCAATTTCTGTTTTTAATCAGTCGATCTATGTTCCTACCCCACCTATGACAGAAAGAGATCCAAGTGGACTGAAATGTGTCTTCTGTGCTCCACATTTAGAGGAGCCAGTAGAGGCGGCTCAAGAATCGCCCAGGAGAGATGCTTTGGGCGGGTGATCACACATCGTCTTAATTTGATTAAAAGCAACCTTATTTTTAAACTGACATGGCACTTTCAAGTTTGAAATATTTAAATAAAACAGCACTATTTTAAACTTTTCAAAAGCCTTGTGGCCCCTTGTGACCCTGAGCCTAACCCTGGATACAGGATGCAAGTGACATAGGAACTTCATGCAATGGTGTGAAAAGCCTTGACATTTGAGTCATGATTTGGTGACTATATAATAAATCTGAACTGAAATGAATTGAACTAAGATCAAATACTCATCAATTTTGTATTTTCAGTTGAATGTTAATCTTTAAACATTTTGTTCTTGAATAAATGAAAGCTGTTTTTGAAACTCATTTGCAGGCTGGAACACATCTGTCATGGCTGAGCAGCTGTTTATTCCAAAGGTGAACGCTATAAAGTTTATATGAGACATCATCACTGAGCACAAATGGATCCTTTAAAAGAGGATGACAAAAAGTAAGAGTGAATTTCATTTATGTGAACTTTGAGCAGCTTCAAAGAAAGTGATAGAACCCATCAATCATAAAGAAAGGTGCTTTGTTTTTCTTCCCCTCAATGCCCTGAGAGTTATATTTCAAGCTGTTTTTTTTTCACACAGTGAGATGACATATGAGGTGCATTTTTAAACTTTAAGTCTTTATTTGTGGCAGGGTGAGAGTGAAGGATCTCATCTTCCTTCATAATGAATTATCAGAGAAATGGTCTCGCTCAGAGGAAGAGGACAAAGGGTAAGAAAAGCTTTCAACTTTGAAATGTCACACTTCTTAAAACATTCTATGACACCAGAGATTGAGCTGTAAATTTAAAACTGATTTCAGACTGAGGCCAGCCCCGTCCAAACCCTCAACGACCAGCGGGTCTCTGGGAGCGAAGTCTGAACGCTCTACTGAACCTCCGCTGGCTGTCAAGGACTCACGGTAAGAAAGCAGGAGGTCAAAACTTCACACACACTGGCATAAAAAAAGGAAAGAGGAATAAATCCATAGTTTGTTGAATGAATTTTTTTGTTTTCTGACTTTTCTTTCTGAAAAATTCAAATTAAGAATCCCATCATGTGTATTTGCTAAATTTAACTAATTGTGCTAAAAAATGTTGACAAAATCAGAATGTGCTTTGTAAATCTCATAAGTCCATTTTTTAAAATAATAGAACACAGAAAACACAGAAATGCTAAAACTCAAAAATCGTACTGTCTTACAAAAAAAAAAAAAAAAGAGAGAGAGACACACCTCAAGACTGAGAGTTGAGGACACCAGTTGATGGAGTTTTGGGAGACGAATGTTGTCTTATTGTTTCCTCATAAAGAATTTAAACTCCTAAAGAGTTCTGGGTTTTATTTCAGTTCAGACTTCATTTAAAAAATCAACTCTGTTTTTTAAAGCCGTTCCACTTGATGACCCCAAACATTATTTATTGCCCAATGTTCAATGTTAATTTTATTTTATTATTACTTTATATATTCATTATCAAAGATCATCCTAACTCATTTAAAAAAAAACGTGAGCTATGACTGTTTGTATTTCAGTGTAACACATTTAGAGTTTTAAAATCATTTGTCTTATTTAATAATCATTTTCAATAATGACATCTAACAATAAGAATAATATCGCCTT
Source organism: Zenarchopterus dispar (assembly GCA_028564865.1). NCBI lineage: Eukaryota > Metazoa > Chordata > Actinopteri > Beloniformes > Zenarchopteridae > Zenarchopterus > Zenarchopterus dispar. The sequence goes on from JAOWBL010005502.1 coordinate 9,939, forward strand.
TTTAATTATCATATTTCCTACAACTGTTCAACTAATTTCAGCGTGAAGACGTCACACTCCCCTTCAACAACCACCGGATCTGTGTGTGCCCGCTCAGAACACTCTATTGAACCTCCGCTGGCTTTCAAGAAAACACGGTAAAATAACTTGAACTCAAAAATGGAGAACGTCTGCCCATCTTTATTTCTTGGAAACTCAGCTTGTTTAGGATGCTTTTTTGACAACTTAATTAGCTGTAAGCTGTTT
>JAOWBL010005503.1:0-10183 GCA_028564865.1 Zenarchopterus dispar
TGAAATGCCATCACCAGAAGATAAGACTTCTCTCCAACGTTTCCTGGGAATGATCAATTACCTGGGAAAGTTCATTCCGAACTTAAGTGAACTGTCAACACCACTTCGTCAGCTGCTTCACAAGGACGTGGTGTGGAGCTGGACTCAACATCAACAGAATGCTTTCAACAAACTTAAAGCATGCATCACCAGCCCACCAGTACTTCAGTACTACAATGTGCAAAAAACAATAACTCTCACATGTGATGCTTCCCAGCATGGTCTAGGAGCTGCATGCCTTCAAGACAACAAACCTGTGACGTATGCATCACGGACTTTAACTCAAACAGAGAGAAGATATGCTCAGATAGAGAAGGGGTTGCTAGCAGTAGTGTTTGCATGTTACAGGTTTTATGACTACATCTACGGAAAACCAGTGGGGATTGAAACTGACCACCAGCCTTTGGTCACAATCCAGAACAAGCCTTTTCACACAGTTCTGGTATGGCTACAACGCATGATGCTGCGACTACAAAAGTTCAACTTGTCTCTTGTGTACAAGAAAGGAAAACACCTTTACATTGCAGACACTCTCTCTCACACACCGAAGCTGGATGATCAACCTCTAAAGGAAGAGCAACGTGACTTTGAGGTGATGTCACTTCAACCCATCTCACCAAGACGCCTACAAGAGCTTGCTGAACATACCTCGAAGGATGCTACTCTGCAAACACTTGCCCGTTACATCCAGCAAGGGTGGCCAAAACAAAAGAGTAAAATACCCACAGAAATCAAACCATTTTTCAGTTTCCATGATGAACTAATCATTGACAACAATGTCATTATGAAAGGAAACAGAGCTGTCATTCCAGCATCACTACATGAAACCTACCTACAGGAACTACACAAAGGACATCCAGGCATGGAGTCTACAAAAAGGAGAGCAAGGGACAGTGTGTTCTGGTTGACAATAAATTCTGACATTGAGAACAAAGTCAAATCATGCAGCATTTGCAACAGTCTGAAGCCTCACCAACAGAAACAACCACTGAAACCGCACCAAATTCCAGATCTTCCCTGGTCCATCACAACCACGGACATATTCGAATGAAACAACCACCACTACCTGGTGCTCATGGATTCGTATTCTGGATGGTTTGAAATAGACAAACTTGAAAACCTAACATCAGCTTCAGTCATTAAAAAACTCAAACGCCACTTCTCAGTACACGGGATACCACAGAAGCTGTACTCAGACAATGGCACCTAGTTCACTAGTCTTTCCGTGATTTTGTCACACACTGGGAGTTTGCACATGTCACAAGTAGCCCAGAGTATCCTCAGTCTAATGGACTCAGTGAAAGAGCTGTCCGGAGTGCTAAAAGACTCCTTGAAACATCAAAAAGAGATGGAACTGATTTCTTCTTAAACCTGTTACATCTACGCAACACACCATGAGACAACATTCTTGGCTCACCAGCACAGAGACTGTTATCAAGGCAAACTCGGTCAACCCTTCCTGCGTGCAAAAAAACTATTAAAAACCAACAGCAAAAGTGACAACCACTATCAAGACTCAACTTTAAAAAAAAGCGTGGATTTCAAAAACAGCACTATTCAGCAAACCGCTCAGTCCATCAATGCCAAACCAGGTGGTGAGATTGCAAATGCAGAGAGGACATGACAAAATTGGAGTTGTAAGCAAGGTATGTGCTGAACCTCGTTCTTATGTAGTAGTGTCAGATGGAAAGGAATACCGGCGCAACAGACAACACCTTCTGCCTGTGAAGGAGCCTCATCCTGAAAAGCTCACTACAACACCAAATGAGCTGGACACATCTCAACAAGAAGACGAGATTGAGCCAGACAAAATACGAACAAACAAACATGAAAAGAGTCAAGTGCAACTCAACCAACCACAACCAGGCACAACACAGCCTGAAAAAGAGATCAAGGACAGAAAAACTTTGAGTCTTACGCATACACTTAAGGACTGCCAAACATCTCCTGAAGACAACTGGTACCAAACCAGATCTAGTAGAGTGTCAAAACCAAATCGTAAATACTTAGATTAAAAGCACATAGATGCTGTATTTTGTGTTTTGAAATATGCTTTACTTTCATGTTACATTGTGAAGTTGCATTTATGTTAGTGATTACAGTAAATTTAATCTGAAATATGAATCTTTATTTCTTTGCAACCTATACCATTATAAGTTTTTCCATAACAGTGATACCGTTTAATTTTGTTCTGTCTGAAGGTACAAAAATTTTTTTAAAAAAAAGAAAAGAAAAGGGTGATGTAGATAATGATGATGTTATGTTTATCCATACTGCTTGCCGTTGCTATAGTTACAGAGAAATTCCAGAACGTGTTGCTATGGTTTTCTTGGAATGGTTCTGTTGCTGATGTGTAATGGTTCTTGATGGCTGCTAATAAAACGCCTGGCATACAGTTACAACGGACTGATCATTATTAACAAAACTACACTGACAAGGTGGACAAGCCAGATTATTACAGGACAGTAACTGTTGTAACGACTCAGCACAACTAAAATTGTTATTCAGTTTTACTAGTAATAAGTAATTCCCCGTTTGCTGGGGATTAGAACAAGAATGAAAGATTTTTGTTAAGCATGGATGAAAGATGTCAGAGCTGCACGGCTCTGATATCTTTCATCCACATAGCACCTGTTGGCTGAGTTTTGACCGTTCCAAGATGGTGGCGATGTTTCTTGTACTCTAGTGAAGAAGAAGCGCGACTAGTGATGTCACTCCCTCACGCCGCTTGGGTTTGCCAATTCCATTTGAATTATGAAACACTTTTTACGGGCTGATATGAAACGAAAAAGCAATGTCTTTTCTTTATAAATTTAATTAGGCAACAGAATGAAAAGTCTTGAAGAAGAAAAAGAAAATGCATTTTGGATGATTGACTATTCATGTTATTCATGAGTCAAAAATGTAGCTGTATTCGGAAAATGAAAAACCATTTCTTAATGCATTTTAATTTTTAAGTTTAACATGTTAAATTGAATTTTGTTAGTTATTTTATGGAGGACTTTTGAAAATGAAGTATGTTCTTTACCGTTTTAATTAACTCACAGAATGAGCCGTCTTAAAGACGAAAATAAAAAAGCAAGGTGAGTTATTTATTATTCATTTTATTTTTGAGTCAAAAAATGAAACTACATTGTGAAAACGAAACATCATTTTTGTTAATCATTTTTAATTTGAATTATGGCACACTAATTGCTTCCATAGAAGTGAGATGATTTGTGCTTAGTCTTCTGTCCTCTGTCCTCCATTTCCCGTCTCTACACTGTCAATACAATACAACAGAGATTGGTCTAGTGGTCCGACTTTCTATACAGCCTACACCAGTAATTTTTTTAATTTAAATTTTTAGTTCTAAACGTTAAAAAAACAACCAACCAACCAACCAACCAATAAATAAATAAATAAATAAATAAAATTAAAAAATAAATAAAAAATCCAGGCTACGGTGTAGCGGAAGAGGTTCCAGAGGTCTACATCCGGTCTCGTGGACTCCGCGTGTTCAGACAAACATGGCACCGAGAAAGGCTAGGGGCAGAAGGCCTGAAAAAACGGATAATTTAGAAATGAGAACTAGCCGAGAAGAAGACGATGAACGTGAAGAAAGAGCTGAAGAAGAGGGGTTTAGTCTGGAGGAGGTGAAGCGACTCGGAGGAACAAAGGTGAGCTTAGCTGGTCTCAATCATAAACTAAACAGCTACGGATTGAAGCTGGTAATCTACAGGAGTCAGTAGAACCGGACACCTGCCGGACGGAATTGGTCCGGGTCTAAGTCCCAATCCGAATTCTCGACATGGTTTTAGTCCCAATTTTAGTTCATGTACTGGTCCTGATTTTAATTCTGGTTCTGGTCTTAGTCCTGATCCTGGTCTTAGTCCTAGTCTTGGTTTTAGTCCTGGCCCTGGTCTTAGTCGTGGTGTTGGTCCTATTCTTAGTCTTGTCTTGGTCATGGGTAGAGTTGCATCTCACTGGTATTCTGGTTTTTTGACTGGTCAGTCTGTTATTGCTTTGATCATAATTTCTGTCATGTTCAGGATCGTCTGTTGTGTATAAACTTTGAAGGGCAATGTCTCTAAACTACTCATCTACTGAGTTGGCCTTGTCTTATCATTGAAGGTTGTGTGTGGTTTTTCAGAAGTTTTTTCAGCCACATCTGTATGTAGAAAATTTAAAAAACTTATGTTAAGCAGAGAAGTGGAGCTTGGCACCCATAAATCAAATCAAACTTTATTTACATAGCACTTTTCATGCAATAAAATGTAGCATAAAGTGCTTTGACAGTAAAAATAAAGTCAGTTCCCCTCCATCTGCCCACCGCTCTTCCCAAATGACCCTGATAACTTTCAGTGTTATAACACAATCAAAATTTAAAATGAATAACATAGAAAACATTACTGGGCACAGAAGAACCAGTCAGGAAACACTATCACAGGGAGCTGTCTGCATTGGGAGGAGGCTGTAGAACCTGGGAGCCAGGCTACATTGTAGGGGCCAGGAGTAATCCCAGCATGGGGAGAAAAGTACGAAACACCACTGCTGTTGGATGGATATATGGACTCCATCATAACCCAGGGATGAGTGGACCTCGGGCCATCGCCATGGCAGCTGGAGTCAACAGCCCCTCCAATGCAGAGTGCTCCCACTGAGACAACACTGGAGTTAAAAATATTTTTTATTTAAAATTAATATATCATAACAAAAATGGACAAATAATTGTGTTAAAAATAGGGCCAAACAGAAAATATAAGATGGGAAGTCTAAAATATGATTAAAACAAACATTAGTTAAAAGCTAGATTAAAAATCTAAGTCTTGAGCCTGCATTTAAAAATGTTAACATTCTCTGCAGCCCTCAGGTTTATCAGCAGGCTGGTCCATAAATATGGGGTGTAGTATTGGAAGGCAGCCTTACCATGGATTCTGGTACTAACAATGAGAATTTTAAGAAGGTAAGTGCCGGAGGACCTGAGGGTTCGTGAGAATCAGTAAGATAAGATGGTGCAAGGCTATTAAGACTTTTGAAAACCATCAGAAGTATGTTAAAATCGATTCTGAAAGACTCGGGGAGCCAATGCAGTCATTTTAAAATGGGTGTAATGTGACCCCGCTTTCTGGGCCTTGTCAACACATGACCAGCCAAGTCCATACATGAGTCTTTACGGACACCCCATTCCCAAATGACCTCGGCGGTATGACCATCCAGTCCCTGACAACATTTACTGGCATCTCTCACACATGTAACAAACATCTCAACGCCATAATTCCTAAACAGTTTCTGAAAGTAGAAAGTTTTCAGATGGTGTATGGTATGATACACTAGACATTATGGTAAATGAATACTGAGAAAGGAAAGATTGATCTAGAGCTTTGAGTAGTGAGAGTGAAGGAGAATGACAGCAGATTGGAGATTTAGAGAGAAGTCTCTTGATATATTTGATGATTAGTCTCAGAAAAAAAGGTCTTTTCTGTCTCTACAAACACCTATTCTCACACATGCACTCATGAATGAGTGCATAGATGAAGCACTTCTACTGGTGACACGTTGGGGGAAAAAAATGTCACTACCACTGCCCAACCCCCAGGAAAAAAAGAAAGGCTGTAAACATAGGAGAAATGCTGGATAAAGTGTTTTTTGTCTGTAAAACGGTGATGTTGATGCTTCGTGTGGCTCAAATGCAGCAGGTTTTAATGCTGCTCTGCCACCAAACCCACTAACAAATCCACGTTGAAGTGAGGATGTTGCTGACCATTCAGTTTTGTTGTTTACGTTTTCTCCATCAATGACTTTAAAAAAATATTTTAACTCCTGGAACAAAGGCCTAGGTGTCTCAGTTCTGGTGGTTTTTGTTAAGGTGGATCTTTGTAAAACTGAACCTAACTTCTGCTACTCTTCTGCTGCAGGCTGACTACATCCTCCTTGCAGACCTGGATGACTCCACTGAGCTTGTGGATGGAGGAAAGAAAGGAGCCATCGATGACCTAGAAGAGGGCGAGTTGGAGAGCTTTATCACCAAACTGGGCATCCGGACATATGCTGGACAGCAGACCATTGCAGAGGAGCAAAAAGAGCCAGATGGCAAAGCTGATAAGAATGTAAAAAAGGCCAGCATTAATGATGCAGCCACAGAGGGACTAGCGTCTGACGCTTTGTCGAAGGCAGTCAACCCAGCGGTGAGGGAGACTGTTGTTAGCTGCCGTCAGTTGTCAGCAGCTAAAAAGACCAAGCAGAATGTGTTTGAGTTCCAGCAGCGGCAGATCTTGCTCATCAAACCTGGAGGGAAGTGGTTTGAGCTAGAATATGCCTCTGAGGGCTCATTAACTCCGCAGGATCCCTACCTAGTGGCCCAGTACCTGAATCTGGCCCGCCAGCAGTTTGAGTCTGAGGTGGCGCTCTACAAGTCCATGAGAAATCTGCAGAAGGGAGCAAACTCTGCCTGGATGAAGACAGTGGTGTCCTCCGGTGTGTTGGCTGATAGGATGGCCGCCATGACAGTCCTACTTCAGGATGCCCCTGTGCACATGCTAGAGCATGTGGAGAGCCTAATAAACATGGTGAAGAAGAAGGGCAGCCGACGACTGGGTCTGATGGCTACGGACACACTCCGAGAGCTGCTGCTGTCCAATCTGCTGCCGGAAGACAGGAAGCTTCGTCCCTTTGCTCAGCACCCATTTGATGAGCTGGAAGGGAGAGCCAGCGGCAATCGTGATACTCGTGACCGCCACCTCATCCTCTGGTTTTTCGAACACCAGCTGAAGCACCTTGTGGCAGAATTTGTGGTGGCTCTGGACTCTATGGCTCATGACACGGTAGCAGCCACCAAGGCGAAGGCGCTGGCCACCGCCCACGAGCTTTTGTGCAGTCGGCCAGAGCAGGAACAGGCCTTGCTTATCCAGGTTGTGAACAAGCTGGGTGACCCCGACTATAAAATGGCCTCCAAAACATCCCATCTGCTGGAGACACTGCTACATAGCCACCCTAATATGAAAGCAGTTGTGTGTGGCGAGGTTGAGCGCCTTTTGTTCCGGCCAAACATCTGCACTAAGGCGCAGTACTACGCTGTTTGCTTCCTCAGCCAGGTGGCACTGAGCCATGCCGAGGCCCAGCTCGCTTCCAAACTCATCACCATCTATTTCTCGTTCTTTCAAACTGTTGTCAAGGAGAAAGACATTCAGTCCAAGATGCTGAGTGCACTGCTGACAGGTGTCAACAGGGCATATCCTTACGCCAGCACTGCTGACGACAAGGTGAAGGAGCAGCTGAACACGCTGTTCAAGGTGGTTCATCTGGTGAAGTTCAACACCGCTGTTCATGCCCTCATGCTGCTCTTCCAGGTCATGGACTCGCAGCAGAGCATCTCTGATCGTTATTATACCGCCATCTACAGGTAGGCTGCTGTATGGGTACTTATTCATGTACTTATTCCTCGGTTCACTTTGGCGTGATTAGGTGACTTTGCTGTCCCCGGTGTCGTCAGCTGAATTTTCCTTCAGTGGTGTCGTCTGCTGACTTTGTCGACCCTAAACACTGACTTTGCAATCCCTAGTTTCGTTGGCTGACGTTGTTTGTCATCCCAAATGTCGTCTGCTGACTGTCGTTGGCTGACATGGTCGCCCCTGGTGCTGTCGGGTGACATTGTTGTTCTGGTGCTGTCGGCTGACTTTGATGTCGCTATGGACTGACTTTGCTGTCCCTAGTATTGTAGGCTGAATTTTCTGTCCCTGGTGTCGTCACCTGACTTTGCTGTCCCTAAGGCTGACTTTGTTGTTCCCATGGGCTGATTTTGCTGTCCCTCGTGTCATTAGATGACTTTGTTGTCCCTAGTGCTGTGAGCCAATTTTGGTGTCTTTGCTGCTGTGGGCCAACTTTGGTGTCTCTGCTGCCGTGGACCAACTTTGCCCTCCCTCATGCTGTCAGCTGACTTAGTCTCAGGTGGTATCAGCTACATTACATCAGCTACACATACAGTGTGAAGCGCCTTGAGGCGACGTTTGTTGTGAATTGGCGCTATATAAATAAAATTGAATTGAATTGAACATTGCAATTAAAGTATCCGTTTAATAAAAAGGTAAGAAGTTAACGGTGCTGTGTGAAGTTACTGAGCAGATGTCTGGTTCTCATGTTCTGGTGGTTCTGGTCTCATCAGGAAGCTCCTGGACCCTGGTCTGTCTTCATGCTCCACTCAGAACCTTTTCCTGAACCTTCTCTACAAGTCTCTTAAGGCGGATGTGGCTATACGCCGCGTCAAAGCTTTTGTGAAGCGGCTGTTATCAGTCAGTGCAAAGCAAAGCGCCAGCTTTATCTGTGGTGCCCTCTTCCTTGTGTCTGAGGTTATGAAGGCCAAACCAGGCTTGAAAATGCTGCTGCAGGAGGATGGGGTGAGTTGGATTGTCTGTGCTTGTATCCCATCTGTACCTTGGTATTACTTTACTTTAAACATGGCGGACACTAACTTCTGTCATTCCAGGACGATGAGGAGGAGTTCAGAGACCTTGAGGAGGACAAGGAGGATGCAGATGGAAGTCTTAATGAAACAGAAAGATTGCAGGACACATCAAAAGAAGAGATAGAGGGTATCAAACCCACAGCATCATGGATACACCACCAAAACCTTGAAGGTCAGTTAATCATGGCACTGAAGTGTCAGGAACATCTTCATTATGTTACAAGGGACAAAAATAATGCAGCAATGTTCAATACAATTTTTAGTCATACAAGTCAACCTAATATCTACAGAAGGCAAACCAAAATGAAAAAGCTTAAATTCCATAGTGTGACTGTGATCAATTTATAAAAGTGAAGAAAAAAAAACCAAGACCTAAGCCAGAAATCTGGGAGTGGTTCTGGACTCAGACCTGAATTTTAACAGCCACATTAAGACAGTAGTGAAGTCAGTCTATTATCACCTACAGATCATATTAAGGATTAAAGGACTGATGTCTCAGCAGGACTTAGAAAAAGCAGACTTCAGTACACTGGACTACTGTAACGATGTTCTTGTGGGTCTCCCTAAAATATCCATCAAACATCTGTGGTTAGTTGAGAATGCTGCTGCCTGTGTCCTCACTAAGACCAAGAGAGTGGACCATATAACTCAAGTTCCTAGATCTTTACACTGGCTTCCCGTTTGTCACAGAATAGATGTTAAAATCTTGCTGCTGGTTTATAAATCTGAATGATCTAGAGGCAAAATACATCTCTGACCTCCTGGTTCATGATGGACCATCCACAACCATCAGGTCGTCAGGGTCATGCCTACTTCCTGTACCAAGAGTTGAAACCAAATACGGTGAGGCAGCTTTCAGCTTTTATGCTCCATTCCTCTGGAACAAACTCCCAGAATGTATCAGTGCTAATGAAACTCTATTGCTTTAAATCAAGGTTGAAAACTTTTTATTTACTACAATCTACAATACCAACAACTAAAATCGGTAATCAAATCAAAGATACAGATTAGTCACAACTTATTAGAATCCTCACCATTTATTGAAGAAATAAAAAAAAAATCAGAAATGTAAAAAAAATTAATTTCTAGAATTTACAAACTTATATCCAGCAGTGACACAGAACTAAGCCTGCCAATAACCAAATGGAATAATGACTTAACAATCCCTCCTAACCCCATTCTTTGGACAGAAATCTGTAATAATATATTCTCTATGACAAAAAATACAAATCTACAACTTATTCAATATAAGATTATACACAGGGCTCATATCACACAACGGAACATGTTTAAAATGGGTCCACTGCACTCACGGGCTGGTGGTTCAGGGAAGGGGGCTCAGGATCTGCAGGGCGCTTGCGGTGCGCCGCTGCATGCCGACCGGCCGCGGGGTCGTTGGGGAGGGATGTGTTGGGACCGCCTCTTGCTCCTTCCCCCTCGCCGACGTATGGGGGGTGCTGGGGGTATTGGGTCTGGGGGCGGTGTCCCTCTCGAGCCCGCCGTGGTTCCTTGCTTGAGCTGCTGCTCCTCCTTGGATCGTCCTATGGGCTCCGGACTCGGCCCCCAGGGCTGTTTGGGGCTCTGCCCCTGTCTTGGCCGGTGGACGGGGGAAGAGAAACCACAACTCCCCCCACCCCCTTCCCAGGCTAGGCCTTTTTAATGCACACACTAGACAAGAGCACAATCACACAAGAGCACTCATCA
>JAOWBL010005504.1:0-10183 GCA_028564865.1 Zenarchopterus dispar
AATCTATACCTATTTGATGGAACTATTATTTCTCGCTACCTAAGTGATCAGTTTCACAGTCTTATTTTTGGTGTCATCTGTTCCCAGAAACGGTCAGCCATCCAAAAAGTTTTTATCTCCACCATATACATAATACATTGCATTAATTGTGTTAAAAAAGGTCTAGCAGACATCACAAGGGTCATAGTTTCCGAAATTAAAAAATATTATTGAAAAAAAAAAAAAAAAGAATCAGTCCGTGTTCAAATATGACAAACCTCTGCTATGTATGAAAGGGTAAAGTTTTATGAGTAAACAAAACTCTTCAGATTAAAAGGATGTTTATGTGTCCATGTTATTTATTTAATTGTATCCTTGTAAAACAAAATGTATCCCAACAAGGCTTATTGGAGAACATTATTTGGAGAGATATAGTCCTCCTGTTTACACCATTGCAACTTCAACCACAACTGACACTGCCCTGCTTACGCAATGAAAGAAACCACAAATGAAATGAGGGGAGGGGAAGTCCAATGTGCCGGTTCAGCTGGCCCCCAAATGTGGTCATATTACCACATGAAAGGCACCAAAAAAACACAGGTGGAGAACAGTAAAATATCTCTTATAAGCCAAAATTCTTACACAAAATAAGCATGTCCTAAGCCAAGTGGTGTCATTCCCAAACCATGTCAAACATACTCCTGTAGTAGACCTGAAAAAACATAAACCTGTTGAAGAAAATGGGAACTTTTCTAAAAACAACAAAGCAAATACTTCTTCCCTCTCATAAGAGAAGACTGACTAGTAATCAGAGTTATGAGATGGAGAGATCTGCTCCCTGAGCTGATTTCCTTCTCCCTTCCTCCTCCTTCAACCTCAGTAAACTGCTAGCATTTGTTTTTCTTTTTTTTTTCTTGTTCTGTGTTTTTTTGCTCAGATTTCCTGGCTCGAGTGGCGATAGAAAGGAAGGAGGAGGAGCAAGGACAGCTGATGGAGAAAACCTGGCAAAAATAGCAGTGGCATTCTTTTCCTCTCTGTGTTCTTTACAGAGACTATTTCCAAGAAAGATTAGAAGAAAACCAATGATATTCCTCAAAACAGTTGCTACATATTTATTGAACCGCTGGGTGCTGTGTCATGTCAAGCCAAAAACGGTATAGAGGAAAACACACAAAACTCAAAAACAACTAACGATGGTACATTGCCAGTAATATGAAGCAAACATCTTCCTCAAGAAACAGATGCTTCTGCATCTAAACAAACTTTTCTGACAATATCTAAAGGAGCCATATGGTAGCAGAGAAAATACAACATTCTCCTTTTAAATGATAAAAGATGTGATTACAGCTTAAGGGGAGGAAAGCAACTAAAATCTCCTTTCTGCAGTAAAAATGTCCCAGTGGCAATGACACCCACAAATACTTCTCTGTAAAGTATTTCCATCTTGAAAGTGCAAAAATCAACAGTCAAACACTATATATCTGCCTGAGTAAACATAAGTAAATAGATCATCAGCATGCAAGGTTCGTTTACAGATGCAAGGGATTTGTTGCCCCTGAGAGGGCAAAGAATATTCATTTTTTGGCGACAGGAGTTTTCAGAGTAGTGCTATTTAGACTGAATCCTCACAACAACCTACTTACACTGGGTGGGTATATTCCTAAATATTTTTACATTGCAGCATGTCAGTCAACACAGAGTTCCCAAATGTGCCGAGAAGGAGTTTTCCAGTGTTTTCAGAGCGTCTGACTTGTAGTTTGGACAGACGATGTATTTGTCAGAGTTTCTGCTATTAGAGGTGTGACTAGACTCCATCATTTTTTATCATTTCCTATCATTTTAATGGAATATATTATCCTAATGGTGCATGGCTTATTTTTTTTTTTAAAAATGACATCATATAAAGTAGATGGATGATTTTTTTCCTCGCCATGACAACAATGAGTTTAGTAACACATATGGATATATTTAAAAAAAAAAAAAACAACTCTACACGGACTACATTAACTCAACTGAGCTGTTGGAACCTATGCTGAGTTCAGATATTGCTCCTGTTCTAAATGGACATAAAGTGGACACTCCAGGGAGACTGCTGGGGACAGCTCTCATTCGGGTTAGCATTTCTGTCTTGTCCAAAGTTTTATTATCTTTCTGTTTTCATAAGAGTTCAGATTCCTCCCAATGAGAATTGAGCTCCCAGTGACTCCCAGTGGCTCCCACACATCTCAAACTAAATCCAAAAGGTAATAAAGGATGAGGAAGGACTAATAAAACCTTTAAGAGATGTTACTATTTTATTATTCACTATAAGAAAGAAACTCCCTCCTTCCCTCCTGGGGCATGTGTCCTCTTCAAGCTTGGAATAAACCTGGGAGCTACAGAATTTTTTTTTTTTTTTTTTTTTAATATTTACTGTTTATAGGACTGCTTTTTTCAGGACAGACATCTCCAATGTTCTCTGGATCTGCTAGTCACTCTTCCAGTGTGAGGGTCACAACCTCAAGTGCTTCAAGGCCACACCACTATTACCTGTATTTTCTATAACTTTTCTACTTCCTCTTTCATCTACAGATATTTTTCAAGCTTGTTGTGCTCCCTCTTTGTGATGTTGTATCGCTTAGGATTTCTGCATAAATCGCCACTGCATTTTTCTGGTGTTTAGCTATCACAGTCAGTCAGTCTGGATCTAGAAACCCCACATGATATTTACACATCATGTAATGCATTTAAGCTAAAAGCCACTAGTGTCATTAAAGTCTTGCCTGAGGTTTATTAAGGTCCTTGAAACAACTCTGATGACTAAAATGAGATATTCATTTAGACCATTCTTTTATGTCTTAAAATAGCTTAGATGCAACACTGAACATTTTTGTTTTTTAGTATTTGAATAACTGTTATTGTAATACATGTTTTTCAGCTTCAAGGATCTTACATGACAAAATTTCCACTTTGTCTTGGAGACACTTGCTGATTTTACATCTTATCTAGTCATAGCCACAACCACAACTAATCACTGCTGGTTTGATTCTGGCTATAAATTGTTATAAGAAGATATTTGTGAAGACATATGGCCTGTGATAAGCACATAAAGAACCACATATAAATCTTTGCACAGTACAACATTTTACTGCTGCGTTGGAGGTAGTATGGAAAGACAGATTGGGCTTTTCCTTGTCGCTGTTATCTTTCTTTCTTTGGTCTCTGCCAGGAAGTCAGCATGTTCATTGTTCCCACCACGTCCCACCTTCCTGGTGCCATTATAAACGGTTAAAAAAAACTGACCCCAAAGCATGGATGCTTTGACATGACCAGCTCCCCTGGAAGTCTGTGTTACTTCAATGTTTAAAGCTTTTGCAATACTCTAGTTGATGCCAAACTGTCTTTAGTAGTTGCAGCACACAAACCGGACATCTCAGGGTGCTGTCAGTTTGGCCAATACTTTTTTGAGCCACATTCCTCAGGTACCCTGAATTGAGCTTTTCCAAAGCAAATCCTTGAGGCCCAGACAGGGTCACAGTGTAACCCCCTGCCGGGAGATACTCAATTTCATCCCACTGGAAGGATTTACTGTCCAGAACTGTGCCTTTCAGTCTGCACCTAATAAGAAACTTAACTGGGTCAGGCCACCACAGACTTGTCTAAATAATAACTGAAAGCAGAGACACATTGCAAAAAGCCGCCAGATGACTGCCCAACTCAGTTTGTTTTCAGAACAAGAATGTGTGCAACTTCCTCATGCAGATTTTGTGGGAATACATGATGGACCAGTGAAAGAAAACAGGCAATGCCCTACATTCCACTAGACGACTGATATTAGGGCTGGATGATAATTCAGTTTTGAGGAGATGGTGTCATCTTAAAATTTTTGTAATGCAACAGACCCTAGTTCACAGAAAAATAAATCTACCCTGGTTATGAACTGGTGCAGTTCATAACCAATAGTGCTCAGGGTCTCTGATTTGGATCCTGAGGCTACAAAAACAAGCCATGTACTTAGAAAAAAAACTTTATTAGTTATAGTATTAGTATCAAAAAGCAAAAAAGCAAAATAAAAATAAAAAAAGCAACCCATGAGTGTGCAAATAAAAGGTTTTTTGATATGGTGTTCAATGAAGTTCACTGAATTGACATCACACTACTTAGAAAAATTAATTAAGTAGCATTCAATTGTTTTGGAAAATAATATTAACATTTTAATCTTTTGTTGTGAACAAATCTCTGCAGAAGATAAAACATTCAGGAGGGTGAAATTGTTGACTATTGCTCTGTAATTTAGCATTAGTTGTCAAAGCATGTGACTGGTGTGGCCTCTGTTCTGTTAAATAGCGTGCCACAAGAAAACGTTTCATCATGTTAGGGTGTCTGATGTAGTCACAGAGGTAAAAGCGAACCACTCTAAATACGTTAACGCAGCAGTGACCTTACTACAGCATGGATAGTGCCGGCCCTGTGAATACTCCCAGTGTGTGGTGGAGAAACAGCCCAGACTGTTTCCTGATTAGGTTAGTGGACCACAGGACTTGGTGGGCAAGAGCTGTGTGATCTGCCACTGTGTGTGAGTATTGAACACAGGTCTGCATGTCTGTGTACATTTGTGTATGTGCATGCATGTGTGTCTTTCTAAGGAGGGGGATTTGACTGTGGCCGTGGTGGTTCCAGACCATGTAATTACTCCCACTTAGCATGGAGAAAAAAATAACAATTTCAGTCATAACACAGTTGGGAATTATGGTTTAGACGGCACTGGCTTTGGCATTTACTCTCTCTGTCTATATATGTCTATCTACGCAGGTTATGCTCCAAGAAGACGTATTGAGGGCGATTATGAATTTCCTTAAAATAGTCCGGGTTTACGTCCAGAAACCTCTTCACAGATCCAAGTGAGTCAGCATTTCCAGCGAAGTGGAATGAGGAAAAGCACTGCACACCCACTCATCCAGCTCAATCTACATTTAACAAGGCTAATCAGTGAATTAACCTCGCTATAATAACATAATTGACACAGATCTTGCATGCAACCAAAAGAACATGTGAGCCACTGTGAGGATTTGGCCTCATGTTTTCTTCCCTCTATTCCTTCTTTTCTCTCTGAGAAACACCTTAACAACCATAATCTGACTGACAGTTATAAACATAAGCTGGAGCTCCTATTTGTTTTCTTGTGGGCAGCACCAAACCACAAGAATACTACATTCACCATGCCAGAGCAAATTTGAGACTGGCGATGACAGTGCATGAGAGGAACAGAGCGACTATACTGTATATGTGTATGAGTGTGCAAAACAGGCCATGAGTCACTGGCCAGCTCAGAGAAACTGCAGAAGAAAGGTGGAGAGACCACAATATTTCTGTGGGAGAACTCAAAAGGGCTTTTTAAAAAAATGATTGATCAGTGACGCTGAGATTACTTCACTGGGTTTTGGGACTTCATTTTTACTTAATGGTTCCTTGAACCGGCAGCATGGTTGCTAGGTAATAAGAACTGTGGGGTCACAGCAAGAAGGTTCCTAGTTCAAATCTCAGCCTTTCTGATTACAATTTGCATGTTCTTCCCATCATAAGCATGAGTGGACATTTGTCTGCATGTGGCCAGTGATGGACTGTTAGATGTCCAGGATGTACACCTGGGACAGTTGGGATAGACTCCCATGACCCTGAATAGGAAAAAGTGTGTATGGATGATGGATGGATGCATGGATGGATGGATGAGTTTAATACACTCTTTAGAGCTGTAATGAAGTCAAGTGAATCTAGATTAGGAATAATGTGCTATATGTCAGCACACTTTTACTAATAATACACATACATTCATGTATTGGAAAGATATTGAAGTTGTTTTTTCTACAATCAGCTTTAATAGACTTTTATATTAATACTAGATCAGAATAATTGCATGATTTGTGAATGCTGGAAGAAGCCAACTTTGTGGTTTAGCTCAGCATCACTGAACCCACAAAATTTTAACTGTAGGTTTGCCCTTGCAAACCTTGCAGCTGTATTTCAAGATGCCACTGAATTGTACAGCAGTTTAAAAAGGCCAAATATTTTCTTGGTGGGGAAAAACAGAACTAAAAGCAAAATCCTAAATGTCTAAATAAGGCATGGGCCTACTTACGATCCCAACATCTACCGTGGTTTCGGAGACATGCATGATAGTGAGCCATCATTGTGATGTGCATATGTAATGATATGTTAACTAGCCCGTGCTTGGCACCAGTGCTGTGTATACTAACCATGAGGACCTTTATTTAGGGACATTCTGGATTTTTACCCCTTTTTTTCATTCTGGGGATTGTATAAGGTGCTTATGAACAGTCAGAGTTTCACCTGAAGAATACACCAGTCAGCACACTGAGAATTAGGGAGGATTTATGATTGGTGAGGCAAACTAACCCGAGCTCAGAACAAGGCCACCACAGGAATTAAACATCTTTGGATGATTTTTTTTTTTTTTTTTTGTCATCTAAAGCTGTTTTCACTCATGAACACTGGAAAGTTTTAGGAGACTGTGCAGACATTTTGATCTGGTCTTCATCTGCAGTTGCAGTACATATGTGTACTTCACGCAGCAGGAGATTTTCTGCTGGAGATGCACTCTCAGAGCATAAAATACAAGGGAGTGTCTGTCTACGGCACCCAGGAGGCAGGACATGATATAAAAAGTGTGCTGTGAAAAAACTGGTTTAAAGCAGTTTGAGAATGGTGGATGAGGTTCTTTTGGGTGTTTTTGTGTTGATATCAAAACCACATTTGGTGCGTGAAGCTAAAGTGTACTGGTTAAGGGAAACTAGGATGAAGCAACAATTATTACTAACATGCACACCCACTCATGCAAAACAAGTTCCTACATGTGCAGATCATGGCCCACTCTTTTGTAGTTTTTCTATTTTACTAGGACATTGAAAAAAAATCTCTAGAGTAAATTTTATGTACATCTAAGCCTACACTCTCATTCTCCAACCCCCAAGAACATTTCCAAAACAATTCAGAACATTCAAAATCAGTCACAGTAGCACTTTCAATAAAAGAAATTAAAAAAAAACCAAAAAGGCCCATCTGTCAACATTATAGCATCTTAAACAGCACCCTGTCTCTTTATTTTCTCTATTTTATTACAGCAGCCTCCAATAATGTGGGGAATGCTGTGCTCAGATCTTGAACTTTGAGCGAAGAGCAAACATGCGAGTGCCATTTGTGTACCCTGCACTGAAGTCGCCCCCCACCCAAAAAAAAAAAAAAAACAGAGTTCAACTTTGATTCAGCAAGTCCAATAAAGATAATCCGATGGGCTAGAAAGACAATGTTGGATAAAAGCTGATTTTGCTCATGTCCCACTTTCCTGAGCTGTACATCACAAGTTTAAAGACATACTGAGTCATAAAGAGAGAAGCTTCGGTGTGGAAAGAAATCTCCAAACAACTAGGGTTTAACAGATGTATGCCTTTTTTCTTCTTTCACAGTAAAATGTTCCGTTCGGCTGGAGCATTTGATTAATCCAAAATGTGCACAGTTTTGTGAATCTCTGTGCTGCTCTCTTTAGCAGGCTCTCAAACTGCTCTCAGCTCATCCTGGTTTCTACCTGAAACCAGTGAGTGTACACCTGCAGATCCTGGGTGATCCTAGAAGCTCCTCCTCACTCTCATCTATAGATCTAATGCCAGAGCTATTTTTGGATTCTGGTCGAAAGATACAGTGTGCATCCAAGTCTGCAACTCAAAAAAGAAACACTTGCTGACTCGGAAACATTTTAGTCACCTAGCAACAGACACTATGGATGTGACCTGCATGTGTGCAGCCCATTGACTTGTCTGAGTCTGTGTTGTGATCCTCTTTTACAGGTAGTTAAAACAGGAACAAGCTTCTCTAGTTTCAAGCTCCAAACTAACAATATCTTTCATGACCGGTCTTAGTGATACCAATATTTGCAATCCCTAGACAGCAACAGATGAGTGGGTTGCTAATACATGATCTGCATTTATATTTGGACTAACATAACAGTGTGCCTCGGAATATATCACCAACCCTTTTTTCCATAAAGTTTCTAAAGATACTCAGTTTATTAAATATGATAGAAAACCTATAAATGGAATTGTCTTGTATTTTGGTTGTAACATTGTTCAATAAGTACCTTAAATGTAAATACATGAGCAAAAACGCTTATAATGGGTGAACAAAAAAGGTAATTGTGGTAATGTGTTCCATAAAAAAAAAAAAAAACTCTTTCAGCGAGAAGAGGTTCTTAAGATTTTGCAAGACAGTGAGGTTACTGCATCTGGCACAGAAAAATATATAAACATACAAAGCGCACAAAAAAAATTGTACCATCTGATCCAAATTTGAGACAGCTGTTGACAGGAGGCCCTAAAACGCTTTTGCCAGCTGAAAAGTATTTCTGAACCATTTCAGTGAGCATACAGTTTACATTCATAACACATACAATCCTGACAAAGAGATCCCTACAGAGACTCTCAAGGTTGGAAGATTGCCTTTACAGGCAGGAGGATGAAGAGGAAAGAGGGAGCCAGGGGGCTTCATGAAGAGAGAAACAACAGTGTCCAAGCAGAAGGTGAAGCTCTTCCACCCTATTTACACTCCTTCTCCAAGAAAATCCCTCTCCAGCAGCACACACAACTCCCTCCCTCCCTGGCAGCACTTGAGCCTGATACAACCACAGTTTAGATAAGCATTCCTCCACAATGAGAAGCCAGAAGTGTGTGTTTTTTTTCTCTCTTCTTCTAAAACAAAGCTCAAGAAATGCCTTTGGTTTCTAGGTTCTGATGGGAGCTGTGAGTTTGTTTTCAATTTAGGCTTATCCTAGGAACACACAGGTTTCTCTCCCAAAATGGAATTGGTGGGAGGAGGAGAAGAAGAAGGGAGGGCAGTTTGGTTAATGAGCACCAGATGCCTTACCTTCGGTGGTAGCCACATTCTTTGGAGCTTTAGTTGGTGTGTGATCTGTGCTCGAACTTATGTCAGAAGAGATGCTTGAGCTCCCTTTACCTGCGGGGAAGAAAAACAAAAGTCCTTGGACTTTAATGTAACAACGAAGAGATGACAAACTGACTTTGATTTACATTTCATTAATTTGATGTCATTTTTACCCCACAGCCTTTGAAAATGAATATCTCCATTTAAGAAACCACACTTTTTAAGTTTAAACACGAAGGAGTGGCTGTCAGAGATAATCCCACTCTGATGATGTATTTAATATGGTGAGGAGGTATGAAGTGTAATGAAATATAAAGACCATCACTCTCTGCTTTCGTGACTTTTATGTTCCTGGGCTGGGGATAAATGGCGAGCTTTGGCTCGTGCACAAAGTCTGTGCTGGTTTGTTTGAGTTAGTATCCGTTTTTTGATATTTGGAAGAAGAAGAAAGTCTCCTGAAATCCTCCTTCAGTTTTCACTTCCATGCAGTACAAGTGAGGAAACGTTCAGTAGGACGATACAAGCATTTAATAAAAGACTACATTTTATCAGCAGCATACTTCTGAGGTCATGGAGTCCGTACAGCCTCACTACTGCCACATCAAAGTCATTTTTATTGAGCCATCAATTTCAAACTCTTTCTTACAATCTATGTTTATTTTATGGGATTTAGAATTTTCATTTCTACTTAATAAGACATATCTAAATTTAAAGGATATATTAGTTTGAATGTGTGTCTCTGTAGCTGGAGTACAAAAAACTTCACAGCCATGATGACTGCAGGCTGCTTGTACAGACGTTGTTTATGGCATTTCATTCCTCTGTCAGATCATGAATGCAGCTTTGTGGCTTTACTGAGAGTAAGTTTGTGTCTTCTACCGAGCACGACAGGCCAGAGAGGTGCTTCCCGCAGTCACGCCTACATTCAGTTCAAGAGCAATCACCTAAACAAACGAGTCACTTCGCAAAACTATCTATCTATAAATATGAAGCTTGAGGACGGGCAAAAAATGTAACTTGTTGCAATATACTGCCACATAATGACGCAGAGTGACTTGAAACCAATACAGGTGACATGACATGAAAACTAATGATATTTTAAGGGGACATCACAAAGATCATAATCAAAAGCTTGAAGATAACATGACAACATTAAAGGTGGCAGAAATCATATGAATGTATGTATGTATGTACGTGTGTATGTATGTATGTATGTATGTATGTATGTATGTGTATCCTAGCAGCTACTTTAGAAACACATGACTTACAGACCGAA
>JAOWBL010005505.1:0-10182 GCA_028564865.1 Zenarchopterus dispar
GGGGGGACACATTATTACGGCATCATTTTGACAAAAAAACAAAACAAGCGTGACTGTGAAAGGTCACTGAAGAAAAGAGACAGGAAGTTCCGAGTCATCCTGAGTGTAGCATATTTGACCACTAGAGGGAGGTATTGCTGTTCTTAACTTTATTCTGTCCCCACCTCCTCATTGAATGGTGTCCCTGAAGATGAAAACATAACACAGCTGAAAAATAAAACAACTAAAGCCCTTACAGAGTTTCATAATACAGAGTAACATTTCCCAAAATGAAACAATATTTTTAAAAGAAAAAAACTGCTCTTATTGAACATAATATATTAATGATGTTTTGTCTACTTCAATACAGACGTGTCTTACAAGTACATTATATCAAAGTTAACTTTCCAAGATGTAATTCTTTCCTGAAGTTTGCACATGTATCTGTTTATTATCTTCAATTTCAGTCTTTTTATATTTGTTTTGTTCCATCCATTTTTACACTTCAGACTTATTAACCACCCTTTCCCAATAAAAAGATCTGTTTTTAAGTCAAATAAAAAGTTCTCCTAATGACAGCTCTTCCATTTTAATCTATCATTGCTGAGGACACATACGTCCAGACAAATTTCAAGAATCATACTAACTCATTTGTGTCCAAAATGGTGGTTAGCACTGTTGCCTCACAGCTAGGAGATTACTTGTTCAAATGTCAGCACTGGCCTCTCTGTAAGGAGTTTGTGGCTTTTCTTCAGGTACTCTAGTTTCCTCCATCAGTCCAAAAGCATGCATGTTCAGTTAATTGGTGATTACAAATTTCCCCATACAAGTCAGTGTGAATATGGTGTTAATATACTGTATGTGGCCTTGCAATGGACTGGTGACTTGTCCAGGGAGTACCCCTGCCTTTCAATCAGAGAGCGGTGTTATAAGCTCCAGCAAACCTCCATAATAAGAAGAAGCAGGTATAGATAATGGATGGACAGATAGGTTCACCCTAAACAAACGGTAGATTAAGATGAATGCTATTAACTAGAAGTTACAAGTTCTACTCATTTATATCAAATTTTACACTGTTTTAGTATCTTTCTGTTTCTCTTCATGTTTGTGAGAATGCTTAAAGGTGTCATTGTTTGGTTATTTTGAGGTATCTTCAGTCCATTATTTTGTACTTTGGGAAGCAACAACAATACCTCAGCAGGGTCTTTCTGTGTGAAGGTTGCATATACAAAACAATATGATACGATACGATACGATGTGATACAATGCGATGCCATCACTTTACTGTCAGTTAAGACTGAAGTTCTTTTTGCATCACTGGGTAGCTCATTTAAGAGGAGTTAAACATACAAAACATGGATCAAGAAATGACAAAGGCATAATACAATGTTTATAATGACCTGTCCAAGATGTACCCTTGTAATTCACTTGGAGAGATGTGGGATATACTCCTGCAGACCCTAAATAGGAATCAAAAGGTATGAATGAAATCAATATTAGAAATATTTGTCCTTATTGTAGGAATAAACAAGAGGGAAATGTTTTTCTTGTTTAGCCCATAAAAGATTAAATTAGATTCTGTGATTAGATTTTGATCTTTACAGGACTTTCCCCACACACACAATATAAACGAGATACAGGAAGTCATTCATGATGCATAAAAGGGATTATGTTTATCTGGCAATGATGAAGAAAATTGCGAACAAGTTTTTTTTTTATGTAACTGATAGTTATCTGTTAATGTAATAAAGCAAAGTTTCTGTGACTAGATGACAAGATTATCTACTTTATGTGATTACACATTCTTAAACAGCTGACAAACAAATTTCCAACAATGTTTTTGGGTTTGCAGTCATCTAAATTTTCTCTTTTTTTGTCAGAATGAGACAAAAGCTGTTTAATAAATTTCACCACACTCAGAAGAAGAGGTGGATCATCTTTAAAAGTGGAAATCATTAAATATCGCTCCAAGTTTCTTTCAATAAGGCTATTAAATTTTATGGACACATGCCTTGGCAGAAGCTTTGCTGTCAAAGTGTCCTTGTCTACTCTAACCTATTTAGATTTAGTATTGTCCATGTGATCTCTCATCGTGTCCTAAAACTGGTGTAAAGATTCACTTTTGTGACCAGAGCTATCTTTGTAATACACGCATGCAAAAGGATAAAGTTCATCCTCTCTGCAAACATTAATGAGTAAACTTTACAATGACAATGAAGTTCAGACCCAAAAACACTCCTTACCTTTGGGAAAAGCTCACTGTCAAACCTAGTCCTCAGGGACAAAGAAGTGAGCACTTCACCGAATAGATCATCTTAAGAAGTAGAATGATAAAGCAGGTGTTGCTCGGGACTCTGTGTGGAGCTGCCATACTGACTGTGGGGATCCTCATCGGTCACTACGGCATCGCAAAGAGCGGTGACTCGGCACCATCCTGGGTGAAAGATGTGGCCAAGGACGTGGATGAGAGCTTCATCCAGCAGTTCCTGTCTGAGGTGGATAATATCCAGATTCAAGAAAACCTAAAGTGAGTTGACAAGTGCTCAAACTTTGACTCTGTTGGTTTCTCATTGGTTTGAAAAGTTATCAAAAAGTGAAAGAAATACATATCAAATAGAGGAAAAATCTATTTTTAAAGTCATTCTAGATGTTTGAATTTTCAGTTGTCAGCACACCTTTCTTAGTCCACATGTTTTCTCACAGGGAGCTGACAAAAGTCCCCCACATGGCCACTACAGCTGGAGACGAGCAGACAGTGCAGTTTGTGCTAAAGAGATGGCAAGACCCTGAAACTGGTCTGGATGAGGCCTGGACCGAGGATTACGCAGTGTATCTTTCCTTCCCAGACTCAAATAACCCCAATAAGGTCACTGTAGGTGAGTGAAATTGATGCTAAATGTCAATGAATATAGTTTGAGGTGGTTTTGGCATCTTTCTTCATTCAGCTTGCTTTAAGATTTATTTATCCCTTAAAAAGCCATAGTAATGCGTTAGGATGAGGTGTAACTAACAAGTGACAGTGTGAACGTGGAGATTGCATAATCAATACTGAAAAAAAACATTAACTTTTACAGTTGATTTAGTTAATTGCTCTTGTTTTATGTGTTTTATTGTATGACTTACTGAAGTGACAGCTATTATAAAACATTTATAATGTTGTAATACCATCCCAATAGAGTTAGAGTCTTTTAATCCAACTTTTCAAGAAAACTGCTCTTAATTTTAAAGATAAGGAGACATTTTAGACATAGATGGATTTAAGCATTGTGCTTGTAGTTCTCCCTCTGGTTTCCAAGTCTTTTATTCCACCAGTGACCTGTGAGTTTCACTGAACTTATGAGCTGCAGAGTCACTATGACTTGTTGATTTCAGTGAACCCCTCCGATACGGTGCTACACACCATCAGAGAAAAAGAGAAACCTTATACTGCAGACCAAGAAGATCCTGCTGTGGTTCAGCCATACGCCGCGTACTCTCCTGCAGGACATGCAAAGGTAAACTGATGATGTTTAGTGTGTAAAGTGGTGGGTAAACATCTGTAGAAGCCATTAAGTGGAAAATACTTTTATAGTTCAGTAAAATTAAAACAACAAACAAAAAGAATGGATTTGACTGTTTTATCACTACTAAAAAGGTAGCTATTCAGTGTATGATGAACAGCATGTTTGTACACAGAAACAGTTGTTTCTGGGAACATTTACTGATACTGTAAAAAAAAAATCACATGATGGTCACGTCTCTGACTTGCTGCTAAAAAGTAATGAAGTCTTTTACCAGGAGAACCAGTTGTAAAAGTAGAAAATCTCAGCTATTCTGGCATGGTTTTGACCCTACAGATCCCCTTATCACTTTAATAAAGATAAAAAGGGCCTTCTTTCAGCCATATTTAATGTGAGACACTGCTGGCAAGATTCTTTCTTACTTTTCAAATTAGGGTAGGAAAAGCATCATGCAAATTTTTGCATTGATTATTTCGTAATGTTTAATTTCCATTTTGTCTCATAGAAGAGATGCAGATGTTACATGTAGATAGTTGGTATCATTAAGTAATGATGCAATTTTGCAATCAATATAGTGTGTGGGATTTTTCTCTAAATAAGTTTCAACCATGGATCAGTGGATAGAGTCAGATGCCCTTTGAGAGGAAGACTGGTGGTTTGATTGTATCCCTGTCAATTGTCAAAGTATCCTAGGGCAGGACAATGAACCCAAGCATGGCCAGATTAAGAATTACTCTGGCTCCTGGTCTGGATTTGACTTTGATTTTCAGGGTACAGTACCAACAGATGCAGAAAAAACTGGATACAATTACATATGTGTACGACTGTTCTGGGTGATAAAGCATGTGAAGGCAGCTATTGTGGTTTTTTTGAATAGGGGCTCTTAGGCACTACTTTATGCCTCTTTGTTGTTGGTTCAGTACGTTCGGTATGGGAGTGGTACAAGGCATATTTCATAAGAGAGAATTTTTGCAAAATGAAAGGTTATGGCAGGCCAGGCTAACTGAACCAGTCCATCCAGAGTGCTCACAGGGATATGTGTGTAAAAATAAAGGAGATGGTGTATACAGATTAACCCCACTCACCTATGCCATCTCTTTAAGTGGTAGTTCAACAAAATCAGTTCAGATTTTTTTCTTTACACAATTGAAAGCCTTAAAATATAAAACATAATGTGAGACAAGAAGGAAAAATCCCTAAAAAGGGATAAAATGTACTGAAGTCATTCAAGTTAAGAATGACATGAAGATCTATTCATAATAGAAAAATAAAATACAGGATTAAGTACCATTCAGACTATTAAAAAAAACAGAACAAAGCCTAAAACTAAAAAACTCATTTTAAATAATAATTGACAGATCCATGCATCTATAAAAGTTATGACTGCTTGTTTTAATGGGGGGAAAAAAAAAAAAAAAAAAAAAGAGTATTTCCTAACTGACATCGTCAAGGTTAAGACCTTTTGACTGTCTTATCAAAGGTTGATAACATAACAAGCTCTTATGGAGACCGGTTGACAAATCATCATATGTGAATAAACAATTAACAATAACAAACAATTTGTTACATTACTCTCAATCCATCAGATCCATGTTATCAAAAGATGATGTTGTAATAAAGAGGTAACTAAAGATGCTCAGCACTGACAGTCCGATTTGTTCTGAGTTGTTTTATGAGAAGCTGCTGTTGACAGTGTATTGCTATTGTGGCTTTAGGGGAAGCTGGTTTATGCCAATCAAGGGAAACCAAGTGACTATGAATGGCTGAGCCAGAGAATGAACCTCACAGGAACCATCGCTATCACCAAATATGGTGGAGCAGGAAGAGCAAATAAAGTGAGTCTTTTTTTTTCTTCTTTGCATATAGACTTTCATCCAAAGTAGACTAGGAACAGAATGATGAAATGATGAGGGCTTTGAACTGTGGCATAAAAACTCTCATTTCACGGGTATTAATTCCTGTCCAGTTTTAATTACAGCACAGGTTTATACTTTTAGATTTTGGAATTGTAGTTTAAGTTATTAAAGAATAAAAACAGCTTTCATGTGAGAAACAGAAAGTATAAGCACCATCCCAGGTGAATAATAGCCCATGTAAGGAGTCATCAGATGAGAGACAGCCAGAGTCTTACCCGGACTGGGTTTGGATACAGAGAAACCATGAAAGTAGTGCTTCAGTTTGTTTCAATATGGCATGAAAATCACAGGTAAATTCATAGTATACATACAGCTAATCATGGTGGACATGCTAGCATGCTGTGCAGCCACTTTGCTGAATAAAATAGCAAATTCTTTTGAATGTATCAAAAGAATAATGAAATTGCAGTATTAACAGGGCTTTTTATGATTATATTTCTTTCTAACAAATCTGACAACACAGGAGGACTGTTGAAAAGGAAACCATAGACTGACAGAAACATTAATAAGTCCATACATAAATCTTATTGTAAGCCTTTGAAGGAAAATTAACTATGCCATTGGAACAAAGGACTTCCACAAACTGAAAAGAGCTTGAACTCTTGTATGTATATGTATGTATAAATGAAAAGCAAAGATGCTCCCAGATGACTACACAAAAGTTTTAGAGATTGTTTTTGTTTCGAAGGTAGTTGCCATTGCCAAAATATTAATTCTGATGATACAGATGTTTACAAATGATCAAAAACATGATGAAAGTCAAATTTTTTATATAAAAATCCCAGATAAGTGGATTCTTTAGATAAAGGTTTGTCAGAAATGACAAAGAAAAATCAGGGTCCCTGCTGTGTCACAATCAAATGTCCTTTAATCTTTTACTGTCTATGATTGAAAGTATGAAACAATAAATTATGTAAATGAAATTCAGCTGTTTACCAAATGAATCTGTTTCCTACAGGCCATCAATGCAGAGCCATATGGTGTTGTTGGCGTGCTTGTGTACACTGATCCTTTGGACATGAATGATGGTCTCATGTCAGATGCCACAGAGACGTATCCTCACTCCTGGTACCTGCCGCCCTCTGGTGTGGAGAGAGGTTCTTATAGCACTCACTATGGAGACTTGCTCACACCCTACCTGGCTGCCAAAGGTAATTACTGTCATGGGTAGATATGGCTGCACTTTTGCTCTACTACATATGACAGCTTACATAATGCAGCTTCAAACATACACTTAATATTTAACCTTCGTGTAGGCTTTTAAGAATAATTTCTCTCTTTTTTAGAGGACACCTACAGAATTCCAGAGAGTAATATTACAGGGATACCTCCCATTCCCATTCAGCCAATTGGATTTGAAGATGCATACATATTAATCTGGTTTGTGAAAATCAGTTCATGGTTACAGATGGAAAAAGGTACCTTAACCACAACTTTAAATCAGTCTTCTTTGTGTCTTTTCAGTGCGTTAGGTGGAACACCAGCCCCACCTGAATGGCAGGGAGGATTCAACTGTACCTACAAAATGGGTGCTCCGGGATTCGACCCAACATCTACTTTCAACGACAGGTACTCAACTCACTCATGACTATAAAACTTTCACTAGTACCATTAGCTTTTCAAAGTTTTCACACTGTTTAGATTATACCAGTGGTGTACTTGCTCCTTAAGTTGTTGCTAAATTATTCAAGCTGACAATATAATAAAATGAAATATTATTATTATATATTATAAAATGAAAATAAAATGATAAAGATGTGAGACAGTGTTGTAGATGACAAAGAAGAATAATCGACTGGCAGGGAAAAGAGGACAGAAAAGACAATACATATTTAAAGGGGCTTAAGAGACACAAATCTTATGCAAAGACTGTATAAGAACTGAACAAACCTGCTCTATATGCAGAGCTCCCCACTTACAATCACATCAACAAAGATGTATGTTTTATTTATGTGTTAAAAAAAGACTTTTGTCTCCCTCTTCTGCTACATCACATATCTGAATTTAAATCTGTTTTCAAGTGACGTAAAACTGGACATCTTCAACTATGCAACTGTGAAAAACTCCTCCAATGTGATGGGAGTGATTAGAGGGAGTGTTGAGCCAGGTGAGACTGATGACTTAAGGCTAAGCAAAAGTATAATATCAGTAATTTTCAGCTTGTAATTGTTTTGTTGGAATTGCTCTTTGCTTGTGTCCACAGACAGATATGTAATCTATGGGAACCACAGGGACAGCTGGGTTCATGGTGCCATCGATCCAAGCAGTGGAACATCGGTGATGCTGGAGATAACCAGGGTGCTGGGCAGGATGGTCAAGCAAGGTGAGGGGACTCAAAAATGCAAGGAACCTTCAATTTATGTTATTATTGTTACTATTACTATCATTATTGATGGTTCATCGCTATTCCTCTCTGGGACAGGTAAATGGAGACCTCGTAGGTCCATCATCTTTGGAAGCTGGGGAGCTGAGGAGTTTGGCCTTATTGGGTCTGCAGAGTACACAGAGGTGATTTCAATTCAGTCCGCTGATTTAGGCATAACAAGAAAAATGCAAATTACAAGTACTTAAAAAGTACTTTATTAAACAAATGAGTCAGTTCTAGCATATATATTATGGTATTGTAAGGATGCAATATCCTGTCCAGTATTAATGACTTCTTTTCCGTTCTTCAGGAATATTCCACCATGCTCAGTGAACGCACCATTGCCTACATAAATGTGGACATTTCTGTCTTTGGTAAGAGGGTTCATGCACCACCTGTGATATTGTAATTGCTGTTCTTATAACAGAGGAAGTGAAAATGTTATTTATTTAATCAAACACCACTCTTGTTGGTGAAAGCGCACAACCAAATGCAAACTTATGGGGAAGACATATAATGAGAAGAAAAATATACAAAACGCTTATGAAATAATGTAGTTTTTAGTTTGCTGGATAAAATTAATATTGTGATGGTGCTCTTTTCTCAGTTTTTATAATTGAAATTATGTTATAATTAAGAAACAAGCAATGCTATACAGTGTTGCCCATAATGTTGAAATAAAACACTTTTTACCTCGTCATTAAATAAGAATTGTAAATTAAAAAAAGACTAAAATGTAACATTTATTAAAATCAACCGACAATTATCATACATTTTCACAATTAGGCTTAGGCATTAGGCTACAGAAAGTCTGAAATAATTCTAATCAGTCTATCAGTATGGTTATTCTGTGCACTCAGAGAAAAACGAGGTATTAAATGGATTTACAATGTTGATGCAGACTGTATAAAGTCACCTGGGTGATTGCTGTGATATTAACCCCATTGAACTTTTCCTCTCTCCAGCCAATGCCACCCTCCGAGCCTCAGGGATGCCATCGGTGCAGAATGTCATCTTCAAAGCCACAAAACAGGTTAGTTTAAAATAAAATACTGCCTCGTGTGAGTTCAGTATTATAAATAGCTAAAAAAAAAAATACTATCGACAAGACAAAAAGAATCTCGCTCATAAAAGTGTATTTGATCACCAGGTTGATGCGCCTGGACTCGACTCCACATCTGTGTACGACAACTGGATACGTTACACCAACAGGACAAGCCCAACCCACGGAGTCATTCCCAGGTACCAAGATGGAGAGAGATCCTACTAATTTACCCAACAAAGGATCTCCATCCCGGAACACAAAAATTTCTTTCTGAATGTTTACAAAATGTTAAATGATTGCATGACAGTGTCATTTAAATGTGCTCAGATATGTCCAACCATGAGATTTAGTTCCCCGCGTTCAGTAAAATTTGCTTTATGATTTTTTTTTTTTTAATACAGATTGGGATATCTAACAGGAGCAGGGAGTGATTACGCTGCATTTGTCCATTACCTGGGAATTGCTTCCATGGATATTTCATACACATATGACAGGGTATTTTTAAAAATGTCCTTATAAACACCGCTGAGTTATACAGATTTCAGAACTTTTTGGTCTGATTGTGTTGATTTAAATATATTGTTCACTATGATATGATCTAAATATTCTGACATCAGAAGCAAATTAGTTTAATTTTAAGGAAGCCAATACTTGTCTATTTTGATTCTTTTGATTGAATTCTAATTTTATGGATCTTGTTGCTCATACAGAGTAAAACAAATGCTCGGATTTATCCCGCTTACCACACAGCATATGACACCTACAGCTACGCCTCAGAATTCATTGATCCTGGTAAGCTTTGCTGATTTTCTTTCCTCTTTTGTCTGTTTATGCACAACCAACACATTGATATTCCATCACTGAGGTGAAGATGATGTTCTTCCGTTGAAAAATGTTACATATTTGATTTAAAAAAAAAACAAAACTTGTGGGGGGGGGGGGTTTCCTCTCAGGATTTGTCAGTCATCAAGCGGTCGCCAGGACAGCAGGAAATGTCCTGATCCGACTGGCTGACAGCCTGCTGTTGCCATTAAACTGCAGTGATTACGCTGAGAGTCTAGAGGAATACCTGAACACAGCAGTGAGCCTATATGAGACACAACTGCAAGCTAGAAAAGTGTCAATGGGTGAGTTTGAGATTACAGGACCCAACATGTAACATACTGAATTTAAAATGTCCACCGGTAATATTTATTTTGCCTTGTGTCCTGCTTAATAGCTTAATGTTCCAGTTAAGGCCATTATATCTCTATAGATTTAATTTTTGTACAATCTTCAATAAAGTAACCATCTTACACTGTGCTTATTTTATTAAACAAATGAGGCCTACAATTAAATTCACACATATATATATATATATATATATATATATATATA